>CM041776.1:75136612-75438269 GCA_023374045.1 Limonium bicolor
CCTTCATCGGTATGAATCGGGCTACCTTGGTAAGTCGGTCAAAAACGCCCAAATCATATTCAGACCTCGCCTCGTAGCGGAAGCCCTACTACGAAGTCCATGGAAATGTCATGGAACATCCACTCCGGCACTGCCATTGGCTGTACCGTACTACCAGGCCGTCGGTGCTCAAACTAAACCTTCTGGCAAGTGAGACACCCTCAACACATAATCATTTACATCCTTTTTCATTCCCGTCCACCAGAAATATCGTTTCATACTCTTGTACATCTTTGAAGCTCCGGGGTGAATCGAAGTAGTGGAATAATGGGATTCACTCAATATGCGCTCCTTCAGCTCAGCGCTACTCCTCGGAATACACAGTCGGCCATTCAGTGTAATCAGGTCATCATCGTGTAGTCGGAAATCATACTTTTGACCCTCGAATGTGCCATCAATAAGCTTCTGCCTAATCTCCAACATATACTGATCCGACATCTGAGCACTCTGCACCTCTTCAACCAAGCTAGAATGAGAGACTAGCGAATGGAGAGAGTGTGCTCGGCGACTCAGTGCGTCAGCTACCACGTTCGCCTTACCCTCTTTGTACTGTAGGTTGATGCCGTAGTCATTCAGAAACTCAACCCACCTTCTTTGCCTCATGTTCAACTCTTTCTGAGTGAACAAATACTTCAAACTTTTATGATCTGAATATTTTGTCACGCTTACCCCATACAAATGATGTCGTTATATCTTCAACGCGAAGACAATGGCACCCAGTTCTAAGTCGTGGGTAGGGTAGTTCCCTTCATGCTTCTTCAGCTGTCGGGAGGCGTACGCCACGACCTTCCCGTGTTGCATCAACACACAACCCATACCTCAATCCTGATGCGTCGCAATAGACCTCAAACCCATCTGGACCATCTGGTACAATCAGGACTGGTGCAGATGTCAGAGCGTCCTTGAGACTTTGAAAAGAACTCTCGCAGTCGTCTGTCCACTCGAATGGTGCATCCTTCTTCATTAAGGAAGTCATCGGCTTCGAGACACTGGAGAAGTCCTTCATGAATCTCCTGTAATATCCTGCCAGACCGAGGAAGCTCCGGATATCGGTAACTGCCTTCGGTCTAGACCAGGTGTGCACTGCTCTATCTTTGCCGGATCAACAGCGATCCCGGCCTCAGAAATCACATGACGAAGGAAGGAAACTTGGTTCAACCAGAACTCACACTTAGAAAATTTAGCATACAACTGATTCTTTCTCAACGTTTGCAACACACCTCTCAGGTGGCTTTCATGCTCACCATTTGATTTTGAATACACAAGTATATCATCGATGAAGACTACCACTGACTTGTCCAACTGATCTCGGAACAAGCGGTTCATTAAGTCCATGAACTTGGCTGGTGCATTGGATAAACCAAACGGCATAACCGTAAACTCATAGTGAGCGTATCTGGTTCTGAATGCGGTCTTCTCAATGTCACCCTCTCGAATTGTGATCTGATGGTAACCGGATCGTAGGGCGATCTTGGAGAATACTGATGCTCCTTTTAACTGGTCAAATAAATCGTCAATGCGTGGTAAAGGATAACGATTCTTCACCGTAACTGCATTCAGCTCTCTGTAGTAGATGCAGAGGCGGAGACTACCGTCCTTCTTCTTTACGAAAAGGACCGGCGCTCCCCATGGTGAAACGCTCGGGCGTATAAATCCCTTGTCGAGTAGGTCTCTCAGCTGCTCTTTGAGCTCTGTCATCTCGGCTGGAGCCATACGATAGGGCGCCTTCGCTATTGGTCCGGTTCCTGGCACCAATTCAATCTCAAACTCCACTTCCCATGCTGGCGGCATACCCAGCAGTTCCTTAGGAAAGACATCGGGAAACTCCGACACTACCGGCACATCTAGGCTAAACTCTGGATCTCTCTCAATGTCCTGAACATAGCAGAGGTACATATCATTCTTCGTCATAACTCACTGTACATGGCCATGGCAGTGATGATCTGAGTCGAAGGCTCCCTAGGCCTCTGGCGGTATGAGATGGTAACCCCAGACGGACTCCGAAGAAGCAGACGATGCTCGGCACATAGGATTCTACCCTTGTACCACTCCAACCAGTTCATCCCGACAATCACATCGAAACCAAGTCCCTCGAACTCTATCATGTCGATTGGGAACTCTTCATCTTTGATTCGTACAATAGCATCTCAGTGCCAGCGGGTACACTTGATCCGCTCTTTCGATGGGAGAGTGACTAGAAAGTCAGGCATCTCTTCACCGTCTAACCCCAGCCCCTCGCAAATGAAAGCGAGACAAATGTATGTGAGGCTCCAGAGTCAAACAAGATTGATGCGTCCACGGCATTAATTGGAAAGGTACCGGTGAGGATAGTGTCACTTCTGCCGGCTTCTGCCTCATTACAAACACCCAGTATACCTCCCATTCCGAGTGCACAGCCTAATTAAGTTCACAAACTTCATAAGTATATAGTAACAACACGGTTGACATACTCCAAAACAACGTCTCTGTATTCATAAACATACTCTTTAACATATATAACATTCTTACATACAACTGGCTTAACACATTACATGATTACGTTAGGCTTTAAAACTGCCTGAAGGTCAAATTCAAACGTCCGGGTTTCATGTGTGTGGCATTGATCACTGTCAAAGGTGCGGTATTCAGTTTGATCTTCTTGATACTGTGATATAGCATCCTTGACTGCCCACCCATGATTAACACATCTCCTGACTTCAACACTAATTTCTTTGTGAGATTAGCACACTTCTGCTCGCCATACACAAACAATGCAGTATCACCAATCGACCAAGACACCACGGGTACTCCCTTACTCAGAGACTCGGGTGTTTCATCCTTATCTTGGTGTAAACCCAACCGTCCACCTTTCTGGTAGAAGTTCACAATACACAAATCCGCTTTAACATTCGGGATTGGATCTGATTCAACTTGCTGAGCAATTCCCACGGCGTGGTTAACGACCGCAAGGAACTCCTCAGGTATCCTCGGTACGGTTGCTCCGTCTTCCACCCGCACATCTTGATATGTCTTGGTGTAAGGGTTCCAGTCCTTACCTATGCACATCATCTTCAACTTCATTTTTGATCCGCTCGGGTACTCTGGTGTGTAGAAACCTCCAGGTGCTGCTCCTAGTTCGTTGCATCGCCTGAAGATGTGGATTTGTGCTTCGGGTGTCAGGTATCCACTTAAGAGTATCATACCTGGCTAGATGACCTGACATTGCTCCTTCGGGTATTCGGTGATGCTGATGGTTATCTCTTCAGGGTTCGGTGTGGGTGGGATTGGATAACATATAAAGGTTCCTAAGGTTTAGAATTGCCTAATTTAGGTGACTTTCACATTATACTTTAACTCATTACTTATGTGGTAGTACATTTAGACTCACTAACACACATGCATGAAATGCGGTATGCAATCACTTAATTCACTAAACGGTTTAAGTGGCACCTGGTCTAGAAGAGGGTCCTGGTGCCTCAGACCGGTCCACCACATTCAGGGTGGCCTTGCCTGCTCCCGACCCTTTCCCTTCTGGGAGTCAGTGTTCCCCTGAGCTGTGGATGGCTGGCTGGTGAGTTGCCTTCGGGCCCTTAATGGTCGCGGCAGCCTTACCCTTCCATTGCCCCTTAGGCCTGTAGTTTCTGCCGTTGGGGTTCTGGTAGCACTCGAAGTCACGGTGCCCCATCTTCTTGCAGTAGCGACACTGTACATCTTCTCCCTTGCAGTCCTTGCCAGGGTGGTCTCCGTTGCATCACTTGCAGTAGTAGTGGCGCTCCGGTTTAGAGCCCGTGCTGGCTGCTAACACATTACACATTTAGTACACACTTCACAATATAACAATACACACTTGAATTCGGTATTCGGAATTAATTAGTTACCCTTGGGCTAGTGAGAGCGTAAAGGCTTAGCCGCATAGGCATAAGTGAGCTTCAGCGGCTCCTCAGCGGTGGTGGTCTGGGCTTGGCCTTTGCCACCCTGTTGCTGGCCTTTCTAGGCCATGGGATAAGGTTTCTTCTTCTTTCCTCCCCTGTACCCGTGCGTGTTTTGGCCCTCGCTCGAGGCCTTGCGCTTGTGCGCATTCTCCTCGTCCCTCATATGGACGGTAATCTCAACCTTAGCAGCGGCATGATAGGACTCTTGAATTTAGGATATCAGTCATGCCCCACAAAACAAACTCACATTCACATTAACTTATGGTATACACTTATTCACATCACACTGTATTCTAATTACCTGCAAGGTAGTATATTCAGCTGGCCCCATCCCATAGCGAAGACGGTGGCTGAGACCGTTGTAGAAACGATTTACCAACACCCAGTTCGTGTACCCCAGGTCCGGTAATAGGTGTAAGGCCTGTGAAAGCGGTGTAGTAGTCGTCAACCGACATCTTATCCCCCTACCTCAGGCTATCCAGCTCTAGGCGCTTGGCCCCTTGCACATGTACAGGGTAGTACTTGGCTCGCAGCAGAGCCGTATACTCCCTCCAACCAAACTCAGGATCAGCCATCCTGTCCTCTCTCTCAAGCTTCCACCAACTCCTTCCTGAACCCTTCAGATAGTAAGCGGCAAGACGGACCTTGGCTCCAACAGGTACATCCAAGGTCTCGTAGGCGGTATCTAGTTCGGAGATGTCGACCCCCGTACATACACGCGTGACCGAACGACCAGATTCCTCACTCCCCGGTTAACACTTGTTAGAAGTTCCATTGATGGAACATAACACAATCATCCACAAACAAGTGTTTAAGTCCAGTTAGACATACGAGAGAAGTGAGATATATTTCAATAACACATACCACACAACCAACTCATACATAGTTGTGGTTAGAACGTTCCTTAGGTTGGAAACGTTATTACCGGATACCGTTCTCTTACGTTTTCCTAATATTGGTTAACTAACAATTTAGTACGCCTTCGAGGTTACCGGTATCGGTATGCACACATCACATTAACAACAAAGACTGTAAACTCGTTTCATGATTTAATCTTACAAGGTCATAAACACACAGAAAAACAAACAACACACAAGCCAGTGTAAACCGGTAGGCAACAGACTGCAAACAAAACCTGGTCGCAGTAGTATAGTAAGACAGAAGCGGCCGGGGTCAAACCGTGGGACTATTAGCGAAATAATATAGTACCTAAGCTTGTCACAAAAAGGGGGGATTGTGTAACTTGTTTTTGTAAAGTAAAACAGAGATAAAATTAACTGAGTAGAAGATAAATTAAACGGGACTCCGGGTTCAGGTTTATATAATCTGATTAATTATGCTAACTCTACCGGTTAATTATAATACTTTGGCAAAATTCCTGTTATTATCTTAAAGACTAAATCATAGACTCGAAAGACTCGTTTACCAGAAAATGCTCGATCTAATCTAGATTTGAGAAAAACACATGTAAACGGATTAAGTGCGAGGAATTATATTTTGCATCTGAAATTACTAACTTATTTTATCAAAATAAGTTTTCCACGGATTTATCGATTAATTAACATGTCTATTTATCACTGCTCTGATCAAAATAGACTTTGTAAAGCATTTTAATAAATTCATGAAATTTATTAAAAAGGCGAGAGATAAGCTTTAATCGTAACAAACTGTATTTAATTAAACCGGTAAAAATATAGATTACATAATTAAACAAACTATAATTACACCTTCACCCGGAGTAAATCCTCTTAGTCCAACATAATTAAAAAGACAGAATAAGAAGTAAAAGAAATCATCTGGGAAAGATAATTAATTCAGCTCCTTTATGACTACTAATATTTGGACAGAGGTTGGACAGAACAACGGTATGGAAATGGAATGTTTTATGGAATGAGGTGATGTGTGGAATTTATGTAGACATTATGTAGGTGAGATGTATGATTTTTGGAGTGGAAATGGTGATTTTGTGGAGGAAAAATGGCATTAGTTTGGGGGTGGAATGAGATATGTATTAATGGAGGGTAATAGGTGTATTTATAGTGAAAATGGGGTAGAAATGAAGGGGGTGTTAGTGTGTGAAAAGATAAAATATATTTTATCTTTTCACACAATGTCGATAAGCCCTGTACGCTGTCCAGATTAACGCGTCCGAACCAGTGTTCGGACCAGCCTGGTTCGGACATGTCGATTTTATACGGAGCGCGTTCCACGTGTTGCGTCCGGACCAGCTCATCCGGACACTGGTCCGGACGAGAATTCATTGCCTCTAAAATATTCGTTTCAGCTCCGATTTAATCCCCGTTTGTTGCGTTAGAATCCTCATGAGTAAATCTAATTAATTACATGGATTTTTCCTATAAAATGCATTAGTTCATATCAAAACATAAATCTTAGGAAAAAACGCATAATAAGTGGGAAACATGTGCTTCAGATATTGCAATTCATAAGGTATTTAAACCCTAAAAGTCTATATGTTTTGCACTTATCAAACTTCCTCACACTTGCTTTTGCTTGTCCTCAAGCAAAATACAGAATTGCTCCTGAGGAACTCCATAGAATTAAATCTTTGGGTAAAAACAAACGTAGAAGGGAATTAAACATAATAACAATCCAAGATTAACCTTTGCTCATAACTGTATGTTCCTTTCTTTTTAGTGGAAACAAGCTCTTCAAACCAAAAATTTGGAGAAGTTAAATCATCAAGAATGAACACAGATTAACTCGGGATCTTTCCACCATTTCTTTCCTTAAATACCCAGAAATGACAAGGGGTGTGAAGTATTGCCTTATTCCGCAGTACCTTTCAACACCACATACTCATGATCTAAATAACTTTAAGCTTTTTTTTCCTTAACAAACTTTAATAGCACTGTTTGCAAATTTATTTTAAACCCTACAGACTTTTCTCTCCATTCTTGTAGCAGTTTTGGGTCTTTTATCCCAGATCAAATGATCTTAGGTAAATGGGTGATGAAGCACCCCAAGGACTTAATAACCGAATGGAAGAGGCCCGTATCAGTTTAAATAAAATATTAGATCAGAGGAGTACCTTGCCTTATTCTTCCATTCCAAACTTTCCTTTCATTCCAAAGGTACCGAGTTAAACCAGTTCAGACTTTATAATTAGCTTGCACACAAAATAATTTTAATAATGAAACCATGAAAGCTAACAATTATGAGCAAAACTAATCTTAAAGTTGCTTACCATGCTAGATTTTTCTACAAAATATTTTCACCCGTAAATCTAATGTCTATATGTATTAGATCAGCTGACACATTTTCAGGGAAAGGTCTCTACTTCCTCACACTTAAGAGGAACAATGTCCTCAATTGTTCAGTTAAAAATTTTCAAGTAAGAAGACTTTTCAAAATGTGTCATACTCATGGAGGATAGCGGTTATGTATAGCAATAGAGATAAATCAAGTAAGAGGAGTAAAACGAACTTAACATAATTTAAATTTTGCAAAAATTAAAACAAACAACTCCCCTTATATCCTTAGATTTGAGAAAGTAGCCCTTCCTCACACTTAAGCTTTTGTCGGGGGAAACGTTCCTCACACTTGTTATGCAAGTGCTCAACTTTGCAGATGGAATGTCTTATTGAAACATTGAAAAGGAAAAGATGCTATTATTAATAAAGATAGTGCGTAAACTAAAACAATCCAAATAAACAAAAAACTGTCAAATGTTAGCAATACAGTAAATAAATAACAAAGCAGGAATGGAAAAAAACAAAAGAGAGAAAATAACTGTCATAGAATCACTCAGGTGGTGGGTAGTAAGCCTGCCACTGCTGGAATTCATGGAGCAGAGCCTCATAATTATCCTGCGATCGTTGTGCCTGCTCCCGAAGGAGAGTGATCTCAGCTTGGAATGACTGCTCCATCTGCTGCTGTCTACGCTCGATCTCAGCTTGGAATGACTACTCCATCTGCTGCTGTCTGCGCTCGTACTCATCCCAGGTTACATACCCGCTCCTGGGTGCTGGGAATGCCGCATACTGCTGCTCCTCTGCTGTAGTGGAAGTAGGGACTGGCTCTGACGGTCCCTCTCCAACATCTCTCTGCCGCTTCTGAGTACGCGGACCCGCCTGCTTGATCCACGTCCTTCCATCATATTCAAATCTCATCCTCTTCATGGTGCCCATGTCAATGGGTGTCCTAGAAGTGGAACGACCCTCCTCAGCTAAGATCACTCCCTGTTGCTGAGGAAGTGGCAGATCATAACAGGGAATCCAAGCCTGTGACGGTCCTTGTGCTCGATGATGTAGCGCAGATGCTGCTGTAAAAGCTGGGGTAGATATAGGAGTGCAGATGCTCCAGCAAAAGAAGAGTTCACGACCGCCTGGATAAGATAGCAGTCGGTCTGGTTGAGGTCAGAAGTGTGTCGTGGCGCGACATTGGCCACCAGAAACGCGTACAGGACTCGCTTGCGAGGGTCCTGTAGAAGATCAGCTGGGATGACCTACTTAGACTGGTCATCCCCTCTTCATCTGCGCGGTGCCTGAAGTAATAGCGCACTGTAATGTCGGTCTGTGGCATTTGAAACTCATTATGAAGTTGCACCAGATCATCATCCTCATCCATAGGAGGAGCAGGGTAAGGGATCCCTAGGTAATTCGCAATATCCTCCACTCGAATAATGATGTCCTTCCCTTGGACCGTGGAGCGGACGGTGCCTTCTGGATACGGGAATTCGCATAGAAAACCGTACCTCACATGGGTAGAATACACCACCCATGTCTAGTAGTTTCACCCATCCATGCGCCCCCAGAAGCTTGGGTAACCCAAGCTGGCGCTGTAACTCCGGTGCGACCGATCGTTCAGGTTCAATTTCGCACTCCAGGTTGAACCAGTTGCTGCCTGTTGAGATATAAAATCTGGTGGTGGTGCCTGACTGGAACTAGTAGCAGTGGTTTTACTCTTCTTTGAACGTCCAGTTAATTTTCTAAACATCCTGCTTAATACATATTAGCAACAAAGAAAGAGGAAGAAAAATAGTATGAAATTCAAACAAGATAGATAAATATCACAAATTCTACCGAAATTTCGACAGAATCTCCCCTAAAAATATTCAATTCTCCACAACTAAATTCAATCAATATTCAAGGTAATGCAATACCGTTATCAAACAAATCCACTCACAACATCGTACAATCATAAAACCATAAGTTATAACACAAGGCATTATAGAACGAAAAATGCAAATATAAATACCATTTTCGTAACTATTACTCCTCAATTTGGAATTCAATCAAAAACACCAAAATTGAGTGTAAAAAGTGAAGAATTTACCTTGTGGGAGTATAGGATGATTGTAGAAGAAGAAATCGATTACAAAAACCAAAAGACGCTTCAAATTTTCGAAATCGTCCTCCTAGGGTTCGAACATTCAGATGCAGATTTCTCCTTGTGGTTGATGGTTTGTGGATTTCTTGCTATAGAATGTAGAGAATTGAAAAACGAAGATTTCGTACCAACCTTGCTTGATTTGGTGGAGAAATGAAGAATTTAGAGGCAAAGAAGGATTGGGCGATTTGTGTTTGTTCGCGTCGTTTGCAATTTGGGAGAATTGCAAACAGCCGATTCGGACGGTCTTTTAGTTCGGAAATCGTGGCGTCCGAACCAGAGTCTGAACCAGTAGTTCGGACAGGCCAATAATTTTTTTATTATTTATTTTATACACTAACTCATGAAATAAGATAGATTAATTTCTCAAAATTAAAAATATAATAAAATTAAAATATATAATTTAAAATACCTGATAATACTGGGTTGCCTCCCAGTTAGCTGCTCTTTTTTAACGTCCTTAGCTAGACGCCCATAATTTCATTCTGTTTGAGAGGAGTTGTGGGTTGGGGTCCCACAACTTCCTATAGTCAAGCTGCGTAGCTGCTTGAGTTTGTGTTGAACTCTCCATGGGAGAGATTTCTTCTTAGATAGTGCCGTTTTCGAAACAGGAGTAAAAGTGTCATGTGTTCCTGACAAGAGAAATTCTAAACAAGTCAGTTGAAATATCAGTAGGACAAGTATACCTCTTTAGACGGGCTCCATTAACTTTGAAAGTTTCGCCCTTCTTGTTTTGTAGTTCAAAGGCACCATATGAGGTCACATCAACAATCCGGAAAGGACCAGCCCAATGAGATTTGAGCTTCCTAGGGAAAAGCTTCAATCTTGAATTATAGAGGAGAACCAAGTCACCCACTTTGAAGTCTCTCTTGAGGATCAGCTTGTCATGGAACTTCTTGGTTCGTTCCTTATAAATTTTAGCATTGTCGTAAGATTGATCCCTCAGCTCTTCTAACTCAGAGAGTTGCAACTTTCTTTTCTCACCCGCAGCAGTCATATCAAAATTTAAGGACTTGATAGCCCAATAAGCCTTGTGCTCAAGCTCCACAGGAAGATGGCATGCCTTTCCATAAACCAATTTAAAAGGTGACATACCAATGGGGGTTTTATATGCTGTGCGATAGGCCCAAAGAGCATCATCCAGTTTTAACGCCCAATCTTTTCTGGAGGAGTGCACCGTCTTTTGGAGTATCCACTTTAACTCCCTATTGGACACTTCTGCTTGCCCATTCGTCTGGGGATGGTAAGCAAGGGCAACTTTGTGGTGTACCCCATACTTAGCCATCAATGCATCAATGCTTCGATTGCAGAAGTGTGTGCCTCCATCACTTATAATGGCTCTAGGGACTCCAAAGCGGGTAAAGACATGCTTCTTTAAGAATTTTACCACCGTCTTTGAATCAGCATGTTGGCAAGGAATTGCTTCAACCCACTTGGATACGTAGTCCACTGCCACCAGAATATATTGGAATCCTTGCGAAGAGGGGAATGGTCCCATGAAATCCATTCCCCAGCAGTCAAAAAGTTCGACCTCTAAAATGCCTTGCAGGGGCATCTCATGTCGCCTGGAAGTATTTCCCATACGTTGACAACTATCGCAACTGGCCACAAAGGCTTGGTAATCTTTATGTAGTGTGGGCCAATAAAATCCGGATTCCAAAACTTTGGTTGCCGTCCTATGAGATCCATGATGGCCTCCAGCTTCCCTTGAATGACAAAACTCAAGAACACTGGGTACTTCATCATCTGGGAGACACCTGCGAATTATACTATCTGCACAAACTCGAAAGAGAAAAGGGTCTTCCCAGATATAATGCTTAGCGTCAGATAAAAATTTCTTCTTTTGAGCATAGGAAAAACAGGTATAACCCCAGAAACAAGATAATTGGCTAGGTCAGCAAACCATGGCGTGCACCGTATTCAAAACAAAAACAGTCTCATCCGGAAAAAATTCATGAATTGGTACACCATCATCAGGAACTACCAACCGAGACAGATGGTCAGCCACAACATTTAATTTACCACTTTTATCCCTTACTTCAATGTCAAATTCCTGTAACAAGAGAATCCAACGAAGCAAGTGGTTTGGCCTCTTTCTTAGTAAACAAATATTTAAGAGCAGAATGGTCAGTGTGAATAATCACTTTACTTCCCCATAAATATGATATGAATTTATCTAAGGAGAATACCACTGCTAGGAGCTCTTTCTCGGTGGTTGTGTAGTTCCTTTGGGCATTGTCCAGAGTTTTGCTCGCATAAGCAATAACTCGTAGAATTTTCTTTTCTTTGGCACAGAGCCGCCCCTACTGCAAAATCACTGGCATCACACATAATCTCAAAGGGTAATGACCAGTCAGGTGAAACAACAATGGGAGCAGCTACCAATTTTTGTTTAATTAAATCAAAAGCAGATACGCAATCATCAGAAACAACAAATGGGGCTCTTTCAGAAGCAATCAGTTAATGGTTTTGCAATTTTAGAAAAATCCTGAATAAACGTCTATAAAATCCTGCATGCCCTAAGAAGGCTCTTACTTCTTTCACACAAGTAGGTTTTGGCAATTTCTCAATTACCTCCACCTTGGCTTGATCTACCTCAATCCCCTTAGCAGATATTATGTGACCGAGCACAATTCCATTTTTGACCATGAAGTGGCACTTCTCCCAGTTGAGGACCAGGTTTGTCTCCTCACATCAGCCAAGAATTAGATCAAGCTGTGCCAAACAAACATCAAAACTAGATCCATAGACAGAAAAATCATCCATGAATACCTCAATGCTCTGCTCGATAAAGTCTGCGAAGATCTCCTGCATACAACACTGAAAGGTGGCAGGAGCATTGCACAGTCCAAAGGGCATTCTTCTATACGCAAAGGTGCCATAGGGACAAGTGAAAGTTGTCTTGTCTTGGTCCTCTGACGCAATAGGAATCTGGAAGTACCCTGAAAAACCATCTAAGAAACAATAATACTCCTGTCCTGCCAATCTTTCTAGCATCTGCTCGATAAAAAGAAGAGAGAAGTGATCCTTCCTGGTTGCAGAGTTCAAGCGCCTATAATCTATGCACATGCGCCAACCAGTAATTTTTCTTTGAGGAACAGCCTCTCCTTTGTCATTTACTACCGCTTCGATGCCTCCCTTCTTTGGGACAACCTGTACAGGACTTACCCACGGACTGTCGGAGATAGGATAAATGATGTCTGCGTCCAGGAGTTTCAGAACTTCCTTCTTAACTACCTCCTTCAGATTCGGGTTGAGCCGACGCTGGGGCTGCCTGATAGACTTGTAGTTGTCCTCCATATAGATGTGGTGTGTGCAGTAGGAGGGGTCAATTCCTTTAATGTCAGCAATAGTCCACCCGATGCTGTTTTGTGTTTCTCAGAACCTCAGTAGCTTGTCTTCTTGCCCTGTAGTTAAAGAAGATGATACAATAACTAGCAAATTTTTATTAGCTGCTAAGAAGGCATATTTAAGGTTCGGAGGTAACTCTTTAAGCTCGAGTTCGGGTGGTTGCTCGATAGAAGGGATCGGTTTCTTAATTTCTCTGTCAAGTCGCTCCATCGGAGGGCGATAGGCTTGATATCCGCCTTCCCTCTTTCCACTTGGGCTAACGTGGCGTTGACCACTGGATCTTCAGTTTCTTTTTCCAGAGAAGCAACGGGAATGTGCTCCAATGGTTCAGTTTGAGCCTTCATGCAGAAGGAAAGAGAATATACGTCTTCGTAAGTGGGAGAATCGCAATCTTCCTCATCATCAGTCAAATTGGCCATCATCAAGGGGTGAGCTTCGTTGGAGGATTTCTTCATCATTTTCCTCATGTCAAATTCAATCTTCTCATCCTCATACCGCAAGGTGATTTTACCATCATGGACATCGATGACGGCCTTGGCAGTACTCAAAAGGGTCGACCTAGAATGAGGGGTACGTCAACATCGTCATCCATATCCAGAATGACGAAGTCGGCTGGGAAATGAAACGATCAATGCCGACAACTAGATCTCGGACCATCCCCATCGGTTTGACTTCCGATCTATCGGCCAACTGGAGTTTGAACGGTATAGGTTGCATCTCTCCTTCTCGAACTTTTAAGAAGGCAGCGTATGGCATAATGTTGATGCTGGCCCCTAAATCGCACAAACCACTTCCACAATCTATTCCACCGATAAAGCATGGGACAACAGGGTATCCTGGATCTGTCTGTTTAGGAGGAAGTGCTCGAAGGAGGGCAGCAGAGCACTCCTCTGTGAGATGGACAGTCTCCTTATCGGTCTTATTCTTTCTCTTTGTCAGGAGATCCTTTAGAAATTTCGCATAGTTGGGCATCTCCTGCAGGGCATCAATTAACGGAATGTCTAGTGTCAGTTTCTTAAAAATACTCAGAAATTTTGCAAACTGTTCGTCAAGATGCTTCTTCTTCATCCTATTAGGAAATGGAAGCTCCGTATTTTTACGAGAAGAAGAAGGAATATCAATAGTAATTCGAGACAGAGGAGAGGGAGTAGGAAGGATAGGAGCCTGTGTCTCAGACAAAGGTGGTGGTGGAGGAGTTATGTCGTCCTCTACGCGATCTTCGTTGCTCGTTTTGTATTCAGTTTCCTTCCACTTCGTAAGGTGACAGCATTTACCTCTGGGTTCCTTGAATGTGTTGCTGTCATCTCCTTCTCTATATGAATTGCTTTTGCATGTTCACGTGGATTTGGATTGGTTTGTGAGGGAAGTTGGCCAGATGGCCTTGTTGGGTAAGGAGTTGTTGAATCTGAGATTGTAACGCCTTTTGATCCTTTGAGAGTTGAGACTTCCTTGAGTGTCTCGGATTGTTCATCATCGCTCTAAACATCTCTTGTATCTGACCCATCTCAGACTCTGGATTAGATTGAGGTTGAGGTGGTCGGCTAGAAGATGCAAGTTCACGTATGGAGGTTGTTGAAATTGCCTCTGGCCTCCTTGGTAGTTGATTGTGGCCTGTAGTTTTGGGAAGGCTGGAGTGTTCGTGGATTCTGGATGTTGGTATTACCGTATCGGAGATTAGGATGTACATTCTGCTGCCAAGGTTGTCGGAAACCTTGATTATTACCCACATAATTTGCTTCCTCGGCTGCCTTCAACTCTTGTAACTCGGGACATTGCTCGTAGTCGTGTGGCCCGCCGCATTGCGTGCAAGAAACATCAGGAGATGATAGGGATAGAGGAGCATAGCCTGGAGGGGTTGTAGATGATCGAGAAATCATCGACTTTGCTTGGTGGGTAGGAATTCATGGTCATCTGCTCAACTACTTTTGCAGGGTGCTTACTTTTGTTGCCTGCTGGCATTGCTCTCCATGAGTTGCTCATGGCTTTTCATCAGCTGGTCAAATTTATTGTCACTTTCTCCTACGTAGCCCAGTCTCTGATCTCTTCACAGAGGGACTCTATGCCATTCAGAAACTGTTCCCCTGGCTTTTTCAAAATGTCAGCACCTAAAGAGGATAGTACCATTGTTTTGCACCGATTAAGCCTTTGTAGAACAATTGAGATACTTGTTCTTTCGTGAGACCATGGTGAGGACAAGTAAGTAGTAGTCCTTTGAAACGGTCCCAAGTTTCACAGATGTTTTCCGACCCTGGCTGCTTGAAATTGTAGATCTCAGCAATCATTTCCAACGTTCGGCTCGGGGGCAGGAATTTGTCGTAGAACTTGGTGGCCATTTCATCCCAAGTACCAATGGTACTTGGTGTAAGGCTGTGGTACCATTTACTTGCATTTCCCGTCAGGCTGTGAGGGAACAAGGACAGTCTTGCGTACTGGAGTACGGCGTCGGTGTTAGACTGTTGGCATGCTGCAGAAACTTGGTGACATGCAACAGTCATCGTGGACTGAGATCGAACATGAACCTTTCTGATGATATGGCTTCAGCTTGCCACTCATCGTATTCGGATGGGGTAAGGGGGAAGGATGATGGCGGGCTGTTGACCTTGGTTAGACGGCCTGTTGATGTTACGAATGTAGCTGGTGTAGATGTCATATCTGCTTTGGTTAGATTCTATCACCGTGGTGGTTATGTTTTGTTGAGATCGTTTCTGCCTCAAAGTGCGCAGAAAGGTTCTCTCGATCTCAGGGATGTAGCCAACCGTATGATTGTTAATACTGATCGGAAGGCTATGTGACCTGGTAATAGGCATTCACCACTCAAAATAGAAAAAGAAACTTGTGATGTGATAAAATAAATAGAAATAGGAAGAAATATGGAGGGGGAATTTAAACAGCTAAAAGAAACAATTAATAAATAAAATAAGAACTTTTTTTAAAAGAGTAAATAAACCGAAAATAAATAAACAAAAGAAATAAAAATAAATGCAGTTTAGTAAATAATAAAATTAAAATAAAGAAAAAGGGCAGAATTTAAATTGCTGGAATTTAAATGACAAGGGAATTTAAATGACAGTAATTTAAATGACAGAAAATAAAGAACTGGAATTTAAATGACAATAAATAAAGTACTGGAATTTAAATGACAGAAAATTTAAATGACAGAATTTAAATGACAGAATTTAAATGACAGAAATTAAATGACAGAAATTAAATATAGAAATTAAATTACTGAAATTTAAAGGACAATGGAAATTTAAATAACTGGAAAGTAAATGACAGGAATTTAAATGACTGGGAATTAAATGACAAAAGTAAATGACTGGAAAATAAATAACTGTAATTAATACGATATTTAAATTGCTGGAATATTAAATGACAGAAATTAGTAAAATAAAATAACAACAACAAAATAGTATAAACAAAATATTATAATATAGCAAGTGAATTATCCGGGGCTTAGGGACTAGAATAAATCAAGTCCCCGGCAACGGCGCCATTTTGCAGACAGGAAAATGAGAGTAGTTGGAACTGGTGTATTTTAAACAATTATTAATAACTCAAATATCCGTTGGGCTGCAAACAAAACCCGGTCGCAGTAGTATAGTAAGACAGAAGCGGCCGGGGTCAAACCGTGGGACTATTAGCGAAATAATATAGTACCTAAGCTTGTCACAAAAAGAGGGGAATTGATTAACTTGTTTTTGTAAAGTAAAACAGCAGATAAAATTAACTGAGTAGAAGATAAATTAAACGGGACTCCGGGTTCAGGTTTATATAATCTGATTAATTATGCTAACTCTACCGGTTAATTATATTAGTTTGGCAAAATTCCTGTTATTATCTTAAAGACTAAATCATAGACTCGAAAGACTCGTTTACCAGAAAATGCTCGATCTAATCTAGATTTGAGCAAAACACATGTAAACGGATTAAGTGCGAGGAATTATATTTTGCATCTGAAATTACTAACTTATTTTATCAAAATAAGTTTTCCACAGATTTATCGATTAATTAACCTGTCTATTTATCACTGCTCTGATCAAAATAGACTTTGTAAAGCATTTTAATAAATTCATGAAATTTATTAAAAAGGCGAGAGATAAGCTTTAATCGTAACAAACTGTATTTAATTAAACCGGTAAAAATATAGATTACATAATTAAACAAACTATAATTACACCTTCACCCAGAGTAAATCCTCTTAGCCCAACATAATTAAAAAGACAGAATAAGAAGTAAAAGAAATCATCTGGGAAAGATAATTAATTCAGCTCCTTTATGACTACTAATATTTGGACAGAGGTTGGACAGAACAACGGTATGGAAATGGAATGTTTTATGGAATGAGGTGATGTGTAGAATTTATGTAGACATTATGTAGGTGAGATGTATGATTTTTGGAGTGGAAATGGTGATTTTGTGGAGTTAAAATGGCATTAGTTTGGGGGTGGAATGAGATATGTATTAATGGAGGGTAATAGGTGTATTTATAGTGAAAATGGGGTAGAAATGAAGGGGGTGTCGGTGTGTGAAAAGATAAAATATATTTTATTTTCACACAATGTCGATCAGCCCTGTACGTGTCCAGATTAACGTCCGAACCAGTGTCCGGACCAGCCTGGTTCGGACATGTCGATTTTATGCGGAGCGCGTTCCACGTGTTGCGTCCGGACCAGCTCATCCGGACACTGGTCCGGACGAGAATTCAGTTGCCTCTAGAATATTCGTTTCAGCTCCGATTTAATCCCCGTTTGTTGCGTTGGAATCCTCATGAGTAAATCTACTTAATTACATGGATTTTTCCTACATTGAACATATAAAATGCATTAGTTCATATCAAAACATAAATCTTAAGAAAAAACGCATAATAAGTGGGAAACGTGTGCTTCAGGTATTGCAATTCATAAGGTATTTAAACCTTAAAAGTCTATATGTTTTGCACTTATCAATTTTACATGATTATATGAAATGTTTTAATGCTTAAACTTACCCTTGATTACCTTCATTATAACCCCTAGGGTTAACTACTTAAGCCACACTTTGTTTGTTTTTTTATAAGTTTTGGGTCGACCGACCTTACCGACTAACCTTACCCAAGGTCGGTCCATTCCAGTGACCTCCGGGTAGGAAAATTTACACTACGACCGACCTTGCTAAGTCCGGTCCCAAGGTCGGTCCATTCTAGAACATATTACCATCAGAAAATTCTACCCCGACCGACCTTGGACAAGATCGGTCCCAAGGTCGGTCCATTCCTGAACGTTTTTCCCTTTGTAATTTAGGGCCGACCGACCTTGCAAGTCCGGTATGCTCCAGACCCTTGTTTAAAAATGCATATTTGACTCCAAACTTCACCTTACATATCCTAGTATGTTTTAACCTCATTTGGGCACTTCAACCACACCTTAAGGCCTCCATAAAACTCCTTAAATCACTCACCAAAACTTCTTTAACCACTTCACAATTTCTTACAAAATCCTTTACACTATAATGTTTTCCTTAGACTTCTAAGTGGTGTTTCATACCTATGATAGCAACTATCCCAAGATGTTTCCTCATCACCAACAACATCATCTCCCAAGCATCTTTCACCACCCAAAATTCCTTTATACAACTACTTGAAGTTTCTCCACAAGTTTAGACCTCCTCCTTACAAGACATTATTTTTTTTCTACTTGTTTACCAATGTTTGCATAAGTCCTAAATACACTCTCACCATGACTTTGGTGTATCCCAAAACACTCATTTGATTCCTAAATCCTCCAAGATAATTCCTAAGTCATTTTAACACTCAAGAACTCCTTAAATTATTTTCTTTCACTAATAGAACACTTAGTCATTCCTAGCACTTCCTAGTTCACCAAATCTCATTTAAACACTTAAAATTCCTTGTACATTAACCATATTTTGACATAGGTTCTACTAGCACATTGTTACACCAAAGCACATAGTTCTCACCTTTAAACTATCAAGAACATTCTCACACACAAAACTTCACCCAATTACACTACATCACAATATAGTGCATAATTTAAATTGCTTGGCACTTAGGCCCTTAAATTGCTTAAACCTTAAACACTGAATTTCCACATCATAATTGCCTTTGACCTACAAATACACTCAACACAACATATGTTCCTTAATAACCTCCTTACGAGTATTTACTAACTCATTTACCATTGGCTCTTTAGGTAGTTTTAATAAGCAATTCAAGCTCATTTTCCTTAAGGCATTAAAACTATATTAGGTTAGTTTGTTTACCTCTTTTCTCCAAGGTTTCTTTCCTTGTATTCTTGGACCAAAAATTATCAAGGAAGCTTGATAACTTGTCAACCTTCTATCCAATACATAAGTAAGGGTAATGAGCATTCAAGCTTCATGCTTAAACTCACTTATAAACCCTAAGTTAAATAATGTCTTAAAACACTTAAATGCTTGTTTTACCTTGGAAATGGAAGAGAGTTGGATTAACTAGCAAGAGAGGACTCCACCAAGCCCTTTGAAGATTAGAATGAAGCTAAACCAAGGCAAAAGAAAACACCATCACAAGGTGTGTGTATTTTTGGTCAACACAAAAATGAAGGGAAATGTTGTTTTTCTTGGTTTTTCCTTACCTTGAAGCCAAAGTGATCAACAAGGCATGAAAAGATGAGCTCAAGCTCCTTCCATGGAGATTCCTCTTGGCACAGAAATGAAGCTTTTGGAATTTTGAGAAGACAAAGTTGAAGAGCTTGATGAGATTTAGAGAATGGTGGTCTTAGAATTTAATTTGGTACATGGAGCTAAGAGATAATGGCAATGGAAGATGGAGATGGTGTGTGAGCTGTAGCAAAACCGATGGAGAGGGGAAGAAGAGAGGTTGGAGACGGTGGGAATGAGTGGGAAATGAAGAAGGTGAAGAAAGAGGTAAGTTTCAAAAGATATTTATGTAAAAGCAAATAGTACCTTTACTTTATTAACTTTCCTTGCTTATTTAACTAGCTAAGTATGATGAGTCATACTTGAAAACCGGCCCCCTTTAGTGAGTAGGCTGATTTATGGTCTTTGTTGACCATTTAATTGACTTACATTGACTAATGTCTTAAACTAGTACTATTTGGGTACTATTCACTAATCAATGTACATAATTGAAAAACCCCTAAATTAATTTAAATTAATTTAGGGGATTTCTTTTATTAAAAATTAAATTATGATATGGAATAATGAATATTAAATTATTATATGGAGTTGTGAAATTTATTTAGGGGTTTTCTCCTATTTAACCCTAATTATTATACATTATTAGATAGTATTATGAATTTAATAATAAGATTTATAAGTCAATAAATCTTGGGAAAATTACTAAACACTCCAAATATATTATAAAGATTTTGGGAAGTGTTGGAACATTGTTTTGAAACATAAAAGTCAATATAAAATTCTAGGAACCTTAAAGCTTATTAAGCCTTGCTAGAGTTGACTTTTTGAGAATGGTCAAACCAGGCCATGAAACCTATACCAATAAATAGGTTATGAAAAACCATGAAGATCGATAAAAAGAACGTCAAAAACGGATCATCCTAGCCAAAGTTATGCTAGATTGAAGTTTTGAATCAAAATTTTAAGAGATGCCACGTGTCACTCTGTAATGGGTCGCCCACACTTAGCCGATTTCTTCCCTGAATTTCGGTAACCGATTTCCCTTACTTTGCCCTAACTTTAGACGGCTATAACTTTTACATCTCTCAATATTTTTCCATGTCGTCTTCTCCATTCTCTTCTCCTACAATTCCTCTTTCCAACCATTACTCATACAAACCCTAACTCCTTCTGAATCAACCGGAAAAGCGAGCCAAAGTAGCCACCTTGCGAAACTGTTTCCAGAATTCCAGATTTCCCTTCGTTTTCAGGTAACTTGCGTCGATCATAACTTCTTCGTTAATCAACCAAAATTCGATTTCTTTAGCTCGTAGTAAAGATCTCTAATCCCTCTACAATTTTCGTGTTTATGCCCAAGTATGATTCGTAACCAGTTGGGAGATATAGAGGTCTAAAGTTTCGGTTTCAACAGCACATAAAATAACACCGAAACAGAGAGGTAAACTCGTGTTTTGTGACTTCAATATCTTTCTTTATGGTGCGAGTTAGGTTTAGTTCTTGCTACCAATACGTAGATCTACATTTGTTCTTTCCAATGAGCCCTTACTCATAATCTAACTCGTTTCATACTGCTAGTTATAGATCCTCAAAGTTGGCACCACGAACTGGTTAAAGTTCGAGTTTTTCCCAGTTTTCCGAATTGTAATTCACACAATTCGCACAATCCGGTGAGTCTCCGATCAAATTTCTCCGTTGTTGCTGTTCGTAGTCGTGTTTCCGATCTAACCCATGTTTTAATTTAGTCGATTTCGTGTTAGATTAGGAGAATTGGTAAGATTTGTATTCGATTTCCGATATGAACCCTAACTCTCGAAACGATTTCGAATCTTGATATATATTGCATTATAATTGGGGAAACCGTACCAATAGAACCGAAATTTGATTACGAATCCATAGAAACAAAAATCACTCAATTTCGTTCTGTGGATTAGGAGAAATTAACGATTTAGTACTCGGGGGTCGAAGTGTGGTCGCTGAAGAACTTGAGTTTCAGGGACCGTCCGATCAGAGTTTAAAGAATTGGACGGTCCAGATTAGATCGTGGGAATATAAGAGTATATTAAGTTTTATAAATTCCAGTAAATAGTCTTAACTTGTTGGGTTAATTTAAATATCTTCCCGAATGTATTTTGACTTGAAATTTTAACCATAGATTCCTTATTTTATCTAGTTTATTTTGATGTAAATTATTATGGTTTTGGAGTTTTTAAACATAAGTTATGATTTTTACAAGTTACGGGTTTTCTGGAATTATTTGGCTAAATTAAAAAGATATTTTTATGAAATAAAAATTTTATAATATGTCTAAAATGTTATAGTTACTGTATATTAAATTTGGGAATTTTTGGGCAATGGTAAAAGGTTTTAAAAATTGTGTTTATGAGTTTTTCATAAGAATAACCTATAATATAAGGTTTTTAATGTAATCAAAAATTAAAGTATGGTTTGTTAATTAACTTTTAAGCTGGGGAAAATAAAGGGAACTAAATTAACATTTTATAACAGTAAGTTTATAAATGTTTTTGTATTAGCTTTTAAGAGAATTAAATTATTTACATATATGTATATTTACTTACTTAAGTAGGAACTTATATAAATTAAGGAATTTAATTATCCTACATTTTATTTACTATATTATATGGGAGTTAATATTTTAATAAACTAAGGAACAATATATATATATTATTTTTACGCATTTATAAAAGGAATTAAGAGTAACTTATAGTAAATCAAGGAACTAATTAAATTACCACTTATAATAACTAAACTTATAAGAGCTAGAACCCTAAGATATGGTAAAAGAAATACTTTATGAAATATACTTAGAATACAGTTTAAGGTTGTATTAATAAGATAGTTTAAATATGGTAAATTACATAGGGAATGTCTTAGTAATTTCTAATACGGGTATACTTATATATTAAATAAATAAAGGAAACACATTATGTTATAAACCTTAAGTCGGTTGTGTTAAGCCTAGAAGTTATTGAACATTAATAAATACAGTAAAATTTCCTAAAAATGTTATGGATAAATTTTAATACATAAAGATATATATATAAATATACATTATAAATACATTAATAGTTGAGGGAATAATAATCCTTGTGAATTATAATAAGTAGGTTATATATATATTAAACCTTAGGTTTTAGTCAGTGAGTGATTAAATAATCACTATTAATTTAAGATTTATTACACAACATAACTTAACACGGTCTTGGGCTAACCTACTAAGCCCAAGTCTAAGAACTCCAAAAGCCCACTTTAACAAACCAAAGGGAGTTTGGGCCACTCTCATGAATAAATTCTAAATCATTCCAAACTAAACGAGATGGGCCTAACAAAGGATTTAGTTAACAAGTCAAGCCCAAACCTTTGTAAGAGAATAATGGTAAATCTGAAACTTTAATCAGTAAGTGAAGAAGGTTGTTAAGTTTATAAGTCTCTTAACTAATCGACATTTGGAACACCTTAATTATAGGTTACTGTTGGGGAATCACTTTTACGAGTTAGTTATTGTTCTTCACATACCAGGTACGATTTCTCGTACTCCGATATTTTTGCTGATTGACTTGTGGAATGTTTTGGAAAACGCTAACTGACTTTAAGAGGAATTTCTAAAAAGGAATTGGTTGTGTGACTAACTCAGCTTGTGTGACTAACTGAGCCTTGGATGTGAAACTTACATGGGTATTGGTTCCTTCTATCTGGTGCCCCGTTGGACATTGGCTGCTTAGGGTTTACGCTTCTGCACTCTGTAGGACTGAGTGTTTTGGTATTGCTCTGGGTAGTTGGTGATCTAGTGGGAATATGGGAAAGTATTCTTGGTATTGAGTATGGATTATTTCTAATAAGTGGTGCACACACTTTTCACCGATGACTGAGAACGGGTCGGTGGCAGCGGAGGTCTGCTATACCTCGTCCATGTGGACAACTGACAGCGGAGGTCTGTTTACCTCGTCCTTGTGACAACTGACTGGCGGTGGGGGCCATCTCTCCCAATGGGTTTTATTCCACTCTGAGTTATGGGTTCTTGGAGCTATTTTATCATTCCTAGTCCTTTGTGACTATCTGGGTTTTTCTACTCCTAACGGGTATTGGGATTAACTAAGGAAATGGATGTTCACTAACTCATGATGTGATTTCGTTCACTAACCTTATCTTTCAGTTATTAACCTTTGTTCTTATCTTGTTATCTTGATTTGGTGAATTGTGAAATGTTTGTTCCTCTGAGTGTTTTAAGTGACTGTTTTCAAGTTATTATTTATTTAAGAATTGTGTTATAAGTTGTTTTTGGAGGATCGTACCAGTTCCATTCCAGGGAACTGACCCGCCCCTTTCGGGGTGGGCTGCTTGGTTTCATCTTGCAGGTACGAATTGATTTACAGGTGGCCACGAAGAGAATGAGCGTTTGGGATGGGACTAGGTTTTGTGGAGAGTTATATGTTTAATTTCTATTATGTTTGTGTTAAGTTTTTCTCGAGTTCAGACCGTAGCTTTTGTAATGTAAGTTGTAATTGGTGAGGTTTGGTGCCGGGTGTTTGGAACCCGATGATCTGTACGCCTTTAGTATTTTATTTCCGCTATAAATATGTTAATAGGGGCGTTACAGAAATTGGTATCAGAGCGTAGTTACGCTCTGAACCCGAGAAAACAAGCCGAGTGAAATACTTAGATTATAGGTGCACTTAAAACTGGGGAACTGGGGTAGAATTGGGAAGTGAGAATTCCAGAAAGGCGCGTGACCCTACCCCATACTTACTACTTATGTTTTACTTCATGTACATACGAACCGTCCTTAGGACGTTATAAATGTTAATACATAGATAGTTAGACTTTACGATACGCCTTCTGAGTAACAACAACCGTCATACCAGCTAGATGTCTCGAGAGAGGAGGAAGAGGAGGAGCTGGTCCCTCAGGAGGTTGGACCCGACGCTGTCACCCCGGAGGTCATAGCACAGATAGTGACAGCTGCATTGGCCCAGCAGCAGGCCCAGATCCCACAGCCACCACCGCCACCACCGAATGGTCCCCGGGAGTTCAATTGGCTAAAGGCGGTTAACGACCTTCGTCCTCCCATCTATGAAGGCCAACCAGAACCGAAGACTTTGGAGAAATACATAGACGAGATGCAGAAGGCCTTCACCTCTCTGCATGTTCCAGTGAATCGTCAGGTGGACATAGCGGCCTACTTTCTTCAGGGACCCGCGCATCGATGGTGGCAGACTGCTAGAGCCGAGCTGACGGCCCAGGCGAACTTTGACTTCCAGGCTTTTCTAGTGGCCCTGAGAGCTAAATTTTATCCATCCTATCTACAGAAGAGGATGAGGAGTGAGTTCGAGCAGCTGAAGCAAGGGAGTCTTCCTGTTGCTGAGTACTACAATAAGTTCGTGGAACTACTTGCTGTTATTGGAGAGGGAGCTTACGCCCCGAGATATCTGGTGGACAAATTCCATACCGGCTTGAACTTCAAGATCATGACCATGATCGGTTCCACCAGAGGGATGACTCTACAGGTATGGAATGTGATTTAAAATTTCTGGTACGCAAAGGTTTCCCCACTAACACATCTTGCAACGACAGGAACTAGCTGATGATGCGAACGATTGTGAGACCACCATTGCCTATCAGGATTCTGTGCTAGGCAAGAGGAGGAATGACAATGGAGGAGGAAATGGGAGAGGACCCCCTCAGACTCAGGAAAGGAGGGGAAAGTTTTTCAAGGGAGGAAACGAGAAAGCCATTGTCTCCTATCATGCTGATGCTAAGCCCCTCCGCTCCCAGCCATTTAGGGGTGAGAAAAGTTAGAATCTATAATATGGCTACATATATGCTATCACGTTACTAACCTTGCACTGAAACAGGAAACCAACCTGTAAGGAAGTACTTCTGCAGGAAGTGCGAGCGGGACCACCCAGGCAAGGAGTGTGACGGAACCCTGGTGACGTGCCACTACTGTGGCAGGAAGGGGCACAGATCCTTCGAGTGCTTCTTGAACCCGGATTCCAGGGACTACAAGCCACGCACCGGGTCAGCGACTAGAGCCCCAGCTCCTAAGACTAATGGAGGAGGAGGTAGAGGTAGCACAGGAGGTGCTGGACCATCTACCAGTCGCCCTGCCCAGAGTCATCCACAGAGGCCGGGACAGAACTATCCCAGAGGCCGGGCAAGGCACCAGTCCTTAACATGGTGGACCGCGTCGAGGCAGCGAGTGATGACCCGAGTTCACCTGGTGAGGACTACTTTCCTCATGAAGAGGCTTAGACCTTATTTCTTTACATTCAGTCGTCTAGTTTTTCTTTTCGTTGTCAATGTAAAAGGGATGAACTATAAACCCTTCATTTTGTTTCGTTACGAACCTTTCATTTCCTTTGTGAACCATGACTTATTTATTTAATGGCAATTGTTCCTCAGCTTTCGATATTTGCTTTCCTATTTTGCCCTATACCACACCCAATATCCCTTTTGAAGCCAAACCACACCCACCAGAGAAGTGTGAGGTCTTGAGACCCGGGATGATCTTACTACGAGAGTACCTGACCCCGGCAGTCCAGTATGCATTGATCCTCAAGATCAGGGAGTTAGGTGTGAAGGAAGGAAATTTTTACACCCCTACCTTCAAGAATGGTTCAACCATGAAGGTGAAGATCATGTGCCTAGGTAAGAAGTGGAACCACACCACCAAGACCTATGAAGAAGTGGAGGTGCCACCAATCCCGGAGGAACTGCAGACCATCGTTAGAGCTGCAGTTAAGGCAGCACAAGAATTGGAGGATGAGCCCGTCCCAGACCTAACCTCAGACGTCTGCATCATCAATTTTTATGGAAAAGAAGGTAAGCTAGGGTTGCATCAAGATAAGGATGAATCCCTAGAATCCATCACCAAAGGAGTTCCAGTGGTTTCCATATCACTTGGAGACGACGCGGAGTTCCTATTTGGTGACCAGAAGAGGATGGACCTTCCACCAAGATCCTCCTGAAGTCAGGTGATGTACTGATCTTTGGTGGGGCAGCTAGACTCATCTACCATGGAGTGAAGAGAATCAAGCCCAACACAGCCCCCACATCCATTATTAACCAGACTCACCTGAAACCTGGCAGATTAAACCTGACCTTTAGACAGATCTAGCTATGTACTTTACAATTTCAGCCTTGTAATCATTAAACTGCTCATGAAGTTTTCAATAAGAATGGAAATTCTAAGAAATTATTTCTTCATGTAGGAGCTGGAAATTTAGAGGTCAGGCTGAATGTGTTGGACCAGGCTCAAGCAAAGAGCAATGGAACGGTCATCACAGGTATACCAATTAACCTTGAACAACTGCTTTGGAAGAGTTACTAGAAACCTTAAAACTTAATTCACTCAATAATTGCAGGCACATTCCAAATTAATGGAGTGGAGGCCACCGTCCTGTTTGATTCTGGAGCCTCCCACTCCTTCATATCCCAAGCATTTCATACGAAGATAAATGCCCCCACAGAGGATATCCATGATTGCTCAGTTTTGTTGCCATCCAAGGAGTTGATCAAATGCAGCAAACAGTGCAAGAATCTGAGCATGCACATCAAGGGAGCAGACTTCTTACTTGATGCCATTGTCTTCCCTGGCATGGGATTTGACATAATTGTGGGCATGGACACGCTACAGCGGTACAGAGGTAGACTACACTGCGCAGAGCATCGTCTCCTCTTGAAGTCAGCCACAGGGATCACAGTATCATACCGAATGCAGCCTAAGCAGCCGACTGTGAAGGTTGTATCAGCATTATCCCTGATGAAGGAAGTGTCCAAGGGCGCTACTGCCTACTACTATTATGCCCAGGATCTGAGGACGGATCCGAAGTTCAGGAGCGACGTTCCCATTGTGTCGGAGTACCCCAATGTTTTTCCAGAGGAGCTACCTGGACTACCACCGCTGAGAGAGGTTGAATTCAACATCGACCTCGTACCGGGCACGGGACCGATTGCTAAGGCTCCCTACCGGATGGGCCCTGCAGAGATGGTCGAGTTGAAGAAGCAGTTGCAGGAGCTACTGGATAAGGGCTTCATCAGACCCAGTGTCTCACCTTGGGGCGCTCCTGTGCTGTTCGTCAAGAAGAAGGACGGAGCATGAGACTGTGTATAGATTACAGAGAGTTGAACAATGTCACGATCAAAAACAAGTACCCACTGCCCAGGATCGATGACTTGTTCGACCAGCTGAGGGGAGCAAGGGTGTTCTCTAAGATTGATCTGCGATCCGGATATCACCAGATAGCTGTAGCTGAGCCAGACATTGAGAAGACAGCCTTCCGGACCAGATACGGCCACTATGAGTTCACAGTGATGCCGTTTGGACTGACCAATGCACCAGCGAGATTTATGGACTTGATGCAGAGAGTCTTCCAAGCCCAGCTAGATAAGTCGGTAGTCGTATTCATAGACGACATTCTAGTCTTCTCCAAGAGCAAAGAGGAACATGAGCAGCATTTGAGGACAGTCTTGGAGACGCTGAGGGAGAAACAGTTATATGCCAAGTTCAGCAAGTGTGAATTTTGGCTGGACAAGGTGTCATTTCTTGGACACGTGATCTCAGCTGAGGGAGTTTCAGTAGACCCAGCTAAGTTGAGGCAGTGAAGAGCTGGCATAGACCTCGCACCGTGACAGAGGTTAGGAGTTTCCTTGGGTTGGCTGGCTACTATAGACGCTTTGTGAAGGACTTCTCCAGGCTAGCCAAGCCCTTGACCTCCTTGATGAAGAAGGACAGCCCTTTTGTATGGACAGAGGCTTGTGAGGTCTCCTTCAAGGCGCTGAAGGACGCCTTGACCACAGCTCCAGTATTGACTATCCCAGAGGGGAATGAGGGGTACGAGGTATATTGCGATGCTTCAGGCAGAGGAATTGGTGGAGTACTGATGCAGCATGGCCGAGTAGTAGCGTATGCTTCTAGACAGCTGAAGAAGCACGAGGAAAACTACCCCACCCACGACCTTGAGCTCCTCGCCATAGTCTTCGCCTTGAAGATCTGGCGACATTACTTGTATGGAGCCACAGTCCGGATTATGACAGACCACAAGAGTCTGAAGTACATCTGGACCCAGAAGGAGCTCAATTTGAGACAGCGACGATGGGTTGAGCTACTGGCCGATTATGACATCAACCTCCAGTACACAGAAGGGAAAGGAAATGTCGTGGCAAACGCTCTAAGCAGAAGAGCTTATTCACTTCTCGCCCTATTAGAGACGACCATGATAGCTGAGGAGGTGTATGCAGCCCAGGACAGTGACGTTTATTTACAGGGCATCAGACAGAAGGAGGGACACCTTCGAGTCAGAGGCAGACTCTGCGTTCCTCAGGATGCGACAGAGCTTCAGACCAGGATTCTTTCAGAGGCTCATTCCTCGACGTTATCAGTACACCCTGGAGCCACCAAGATGTACAAGGACTTGAAGCAAATATTCTGGTGGAGCGGGATGAAGAGGGATGTAGCTGATTTTGTCTCTCGGTGCCTCACTTGTCAGAAGTGAAGTTTGAGCATCGTCGACCAGGCGGCCAGATTCAGTCACTTCCAGTACCGTGCTGGAAGTTTGACGACATCAGCATGGATTTTGTGGTCGGTCTCCCTCCAGCTAGAGGTGGACTGAACGCCATATGGGTTATAGTCGATAGGTTGACCAAGACAGCTAGGTTCATACCTATCAAGGACACATGGAAGGTGCCCAAACTGGCTGAGGTGTTTACCACAGAGCATATCCGGTACCATGGGGTACCGAAGACGATTGTCTCTGATCGTGACACTCGTTTCCTCAGTCGATATTGGCGTCAGGTACAGGAGGCATTTGGGACTCAGCTACGACTTAGCACAGCTTTTCACCCGCAGACGGATGGGCAGACTGAGAGGACTATTCAGACATTGGAGGATATGTTGCGAGCAGTCGCTCTGGACTATCAGGGGAGTTGGGTAGAGCGTCTACACCTGGTAGAGTTCTCCTACAATAACTCTTACCACGCGTCTATCGGCATGGCACCATTCCAGGCTCTATATGGCAGGCCGTGCCGGACTCCCTTATCATGGAGTGACCCTGCTGAGGCGGTCTTGATTGGGCCTGAGTATATTCAGACACTGCAGGATGACGTTAGGGTTATTCAGCAGCACATGAGGGCAGCGCAGTCCAGACAGAAGTCTTATGGGGATCAGCGTACCAGAGAGCTCGAGTTTCAGCTGGGAGACATGGTCTTCTTACGAGTGTCCCCGATGAGAGGGATATTCAGATTTGGGATGAGGGGGAAGCTAAGCCCTAAGTATGTCGGCCCGTACAGGATTACGGAGCGAGTGGGCCCAGTTGCTTACAGACTTGAGCTACCAGCGGAGTTGGGGAAGGTACACGATGTGTTTCACGTGTCTCAGTTGAAGAAGTATATGCCTGACCCTTCTCACGTACTGCAGCCAGAGAGGTTGGAGATTGAGCCTACACTGAGGTATGAGGAGACTCCTATACAGATCTTGGACACGAAGGTCCGAGAAACGAGGGGCAGATCAGTTAAGTTAGTGAAGGTTCTTTGGGAACATCATGGGGTCGAGGAAGCTACTTGGGAGACCGAGGACTCCATGAGAGTTAAGTACCCACATCTGTTTGCATGATACTCTGCTATCCTGAGATGATTCACGTTAGTGGCGGTACGAGGGCGTACCTTAGCTCTTTTAAGGGGGATATGCTGGCATACTCCTCCTTCGTTATCTCATCCGGATTATGCCTCGTTGCATTGTTAGTAATGAGAGGTGTATGTATGTACGTAGTTTTACGTTGTGGCACAGTACTTTGTCACGTTTGTGTTGTGTTTTGTTTCAGTTTATATTTTGATTCACGTTGTTATGGTTTCGGTACTTTGATTTCGGTACCCTCGAGTGGAATGTTGAAATGGAGATAAAGGATTGGAATGGTATGGAATTTCATTGAAGTTATTATTGTCTCAGCACACCCGAAGCGGTGTGAGTGCCTATTAGTTGATTGTTAAACTTCGAGGCGAAGTTTCTTTTAAGGGGGATATACTGAAATACCCCTAAATTAATTTAAATTAATTTAGGGGATTTCTTTTATTAAAAATTAAATTATTATATGGAATTATGAATATTAAATTATTATATGGAATTATGAAATTTATTTAGGGGTTTTCTCCTATTTAACCCTAATTATTATACATTATTAGATAGTATTATGAATTTAATAATAAGATTTATAAGTCAATAAATCTTGGGAAAATTACTAAACACTCCAAATATATTATAAAGATTTTAGGAAGTGTTGGAACATTGTTTTGAAACATAAAAGTCAATATAAAATTCTAGGAACCTTAAAGCTTATTAAGCCTTGCTAGAGTTGACTTTTTGAGAATGGTCAAACCAGGCCATGAAACCTATACCAATAAATAGGTTATGAAAAACCATGAAGATCGATAAAAAGAACGTCAAAAACGGATCATCCTAGCCAAAGTTATGCTAGATTGAAGTTTTGAATCAAAATTTTAAGAGATGCCACGTGTCACTCTGTAATGGGTCGCCCACACTTAGCCGATTTCTTCCCTGAATTTCGGTAACCGATTTCACTACCTTGCCCTAACTTTAGACGGCTATAACTTTTACATCTCTCAATATTTTTCCATGCCGTCTTCACCATTCTCTTCTCCTTCAATTCCTCTTTCCAACCATTACTCATACAAACCCTAAATCTTTCTGAGTCCACCGGAAAATCGAGCCAAAGTAGCCACCTTGCGAAGCTGTTTCCAGAATTCCAGATTTCCCTTCGTTTTCAGGTAACTTGCGTCGATCATAACTTCCTCGTTAATCAACTAAAATTCGATTTCTTTAGCTCGTTGTAAAGATCTCTAATCCCTCTACAATTTTCGTGTTTATGCCCAAGTCTGATTCGTAACCAGTTGGGAGATATAGAGGTCTAAAGTTTCGGTCTCGCCAACACATAAAATAACACCGAAACAGAAAGGTAAACTCGTGTTTTGTGACTTCAATATCTTTCTGTATGGTGCGAGTTAGGTTTAGTTCTTGCTACCAATACGTATATCTACATTTCTTCTTTCCAATGAGCCCTTACTCATAATCTAACTCGTTTTGTACTGCTAGTTATAGATCCGCAAAGTTGGCACCACGAACTGTATAAAGTTCGAGTTTTTTTCCAGTTTCCGAATTGGAATTCACCCAATTCGCACAATCCGGTGAGTCTCCGATCAAATTGCTCCGATAATGTTGTTCGTAGTCTTGTTTTCGACCTAAACCATGTGTCAATTTAGTCAATTTCGTGTTAGGTTAGGAGAATTTGGATGAATTGCATTCGATTTTTATTCTGTACCGAGATAAACCCTAACTTTCGAATCGAATTCGAATCTTGATGAACTCTGCATTATAATTGGGGAAATTGATACCAATAGAACCGAAATTTGATTACGAATCCATAGAAACAAAAATCACTCGATTTCGTTCTGTAGATTGTGAGAAAAACGAGAATTAGTACTCGGTTGGGATTTCGAAATCGATGATGAACTAGAGACTCAGGGACCGTCCGATCGCAGTTTAAAGGAACGGACGGCCCAGATTAGATCGTGGGAATATAAGAGTATATTAAGTTTTATAAATTCCAGTAAATATTCCTAACTTGTTGGGTTAATTAAATATCTTCCCGAATGTATTTTGACTTGAAATTTTAACCATAGATTCCTTATTTTATCTAGTTTATTTTGATGTAAATTATTATGGTTTTGGAGTTTTTAAACATAATTTATGATTTTTACAAGTTACAAGTTTTCTGGAATTATTTGGCTAAATTAAAAAGATATTTTTATGAAGAAAAATTTTTATAATATGTCTAAAATGTTATAGTTACTGTATATTAAATTTGGGAATTTTTGGGCAATGGTAAAAGGTTTTAAAAATTGTGTTTATGAGTTTTTCATAAGAATAACCTATAATATAAGGTTTTTAATGTAATCAAAAATTAAAGTATGGTTTGTTAATTAACTTTTAAGCTGGGGAAAATAAAGGGAACTAAATTAACATTTTATAACAGTAAGTTTATAAATGTTTTGTATTAGCTTTTAAGAGAAATTAAATTATTTGCATATATGTATATTTACTTACTTAAGTAGGAACTTATATAAATTAAGGAATTTAATTATCCTACATTTTATTTACTATATTATATGGGAGTTAATATTTTAAATGAACTAAGGAACAAATATATATATATATTATCTTTTTTACGCATTTATAAAAGGGAATTAAGAAGTAACTTATAGTAAATCAAGGAACTAATTAAATTACCACTTATAATAACTAAATACTATAAGAGCTAGAACCCTAAGATATGGTAAAAGAAATACTTTATGAAATATACTTAGAATACAGTTTAAAGTTGTATTAATAAGATAGTTTAAATATGGTAAATTACATAGGGAATGTCTTAGTAATTTCTAATACGGGTATACTTTATATATTAAATAAATCAAGGAAACACATTATGTTATAAACCTTAAGTCGGTTGTGTTAAGCCTAGAAGTTATTGAACATTAATAAATACATAAAATTTCCTAAAAATGCTATGGGTAAATTTTAATGCATAAAGATATATATATAAATGTACATGTATATAAATACATTAATATAGTTGAGGGAAATAATAATCCTTGTGATAGTTATAATAAGTAGGTTATATATATATATACATTAAACCTTAGGTTTTAGTCAGTGAGTGATTAAATAATCACTATTAATTTAAGAGTTATTACACAACATAACTTAACCCGGTCTTGGGCTAACCCACTAAGCCCAAGTCTATGAACTCCAAAAGCCCACTTTAACAATCCAAAGAGAGTTTGGGCCACTCTCAGGAATAAATTCTAAATCATTCCAAACTAAACGAGATGGGCCTAACGAAGGATTTAGTTAACAAGTCAAGCCCAAACCTTTGTAAGAGAATAATGGTAAACCTGAAACTTTTAATCAGTAGGTGAAGAAGGCTGTTAAGTTTATAAGTCTCTTAACTAATCGACATTTGGAACACCTTAATTATAGGTTACTGTTGGGGAATCACTTTTACGAGTTAGTTATTGTTCTTCACATACCAGGTACGATTTCTCGTACTCCGATATTTTTGTTGATTGTCTGGTGGAATGTTTTGGAAAACGCTAACTGACTTTAAGAGGAATTTCTAAAAAGGAATTGGTTGTGTGACTAACTCAGCTTGTGTGACTAACTCAGCCTTGGTTGTGAAACTTACATGGGTATTGGTTCCTTCTATTTGGTGCCCGTTAGACATTGGCTGCTTAGGGTTTACGCTTCTGCACTCTGTAGGACTGAGTGTTTTGGTATTGCTCTGGGTAGTTGGTGATCTGGTGGGATTATGGAAAGTTATTCTTGGTATTGAGTATGGATTATCTCTAATAAGTGGTGCGCACACTTTTCACCGATGACTGAGAACGGGTCGGTGGCAGCGGAGGTCTGCTATACCTCGTCCATGTGGACAACTGACAGCGGAGGTCTGTTTACCTCGTCCTTGTGACAACTGACTGGCGGTGGGGGCCATCTCTCCCAATGGGTTTTATTCCACTCTCGAGTTATGGGTTCTTGGAGCTATTTTATCATTCCTAGTCCTTTGTGACTATCTGGGTTTTTCTACTCCTAACGGGTATTGGGATTAACTAAGGAAATGGATGTTCACTAACACATGATGTGATTTCGTTCACTAACCTTATCTTTCAGTTATTAACCTTTGTTCTTATCTTGTTATCTTGATTTGGTGAATTGTGAAATGTTTGTTCCTCTGAGTGTTTTAAGTGACTGTTTTCGAAGTTATTATTTATGTAAGAATTGTGTTATAAGTTGTTTCTGGAGGATCGTACCAGTTCCATTCCAGGGAACTGACCCGCCCCTTTCGGGGTGGGCTGCTTGGTTTCATCTTGCAGGTACGAATTGATTTACAGGTGGCCACGAAGAGAATGAGCGTTTGGGATGGGACTAGGTTTTGTGGAGAGTTAATATGTTTAATTTCTATTATGTTTGTGTTAAGTTTTCTCGAGTTCAGACCGTAGCTTTTGTGGAATGTAAGTTGTAATTGGTGAGGTTTGGTGTCGGGTGTTTGGAACCCGATGATCTGTACGCCTTTAGTATTTTATTTCCGCTATAAATATGTTAGATAGGGGCGTTACAGGGGCACTCGGGCCTATGAGACTATAGAAATTTGGAAGAAGTCGGGATTCAGGAGATGTTTTGAGTTTGGATAGTGATTTGAGTGTGAGGCAATTGATGCTTGGATAATGATTTGAATGTGTGAGACAATTGATGTTTGGATAATGATTTGAGTGTGTGAGACAATTGATGTTTAGATAGAGATCTCGGGTTGATCCCGGGTTTTTGGGTTGAGGTTTAAAATTGGTCGAGGAAAATCATTTTGTTGTGAAAGGGCGGATGGTCCCGAGGGAACACCCTGTGTACCCCCTAGAGCGCGACACTTAATTAATTGTAAATGTCGAGGCTCGAAAGATGGGCAATGAATTTATGTCGAAATGTAGGATTTAGAGAGAAATACCATGAATGGGATACTCTCGGTCAAACCCTAATAACGTCTCTAACTCCCGGGTTTTAAAACGTTAAAAACCGAAAATACTGAAATCGAGTGGAAGGGAGTTAGATGATTCTGAAATCCGGCTGCAACTAGGAAGGCAGTCACATACCTAGCACCCCGTCTCGTAAAAATCTAAGCTGCAATTAGGGGAGATTTGTCACCCTAATGCCCCACCTAAAGAAATCCAGACTGCGACAAAGGATGTTACTGCCCTAGTGCCATGCCTCGGATTTTTATTTGGAAGAGAGACAAGTGATGTCTAACTAGGAAGAAAACATTTTTTTGAAGGGGCTAGACATTTCTTGTTCCCCGAAAACAGTTTATTTTGGGTTTGAAAACCAAGTTAGAAAACTTTTGAAGTTGTTCGGAATTCTCCATAAAGAAACACTGATTTTGAGAAATGTTTTTAGGAGAAAACTTTATGTATATGTGAGAAGAACCTTCTGCGTTTTGAGAAGAGATTTCTGTGATATGAGAAGAGTTTTTCCTTTAAAATTCCACAAAATAGTTTCTTTCGAATTTTGGAAATCTTGATAAAAAATAAAAAGAGTTTTTGAAATGGTTTTGGAAGCAATCTGAAATTTATTTAAAGAGGTGTTTTTGGATTTTGGATTGGATTTACAAGTTGGGGTTTGAATTGGATGACTTTGAATTGAATGGGATTGGACTGAATTGAAATTGAATTGTGTTTGACATGAATTGGGTTTGAATTGAATTTGGGTTGGGGTTTGATATGGGCTTGGGTTTGGGGTCGAGTTTCGATATGGGCTTGGGTTTGGGCCTCAAAATGGGTTTGGGCTTCGAAACGGTTATAGGCCTCGAAGTGGGCTTGATTTTTGGACAGATTTTGAAGTGAAAATTGATTTTTGGATCTTTGGAGTTTGAATGGGATTTACAAGTTGAGTTGAGATTTGAATTGAATTGGACTGAAATTGAATTGAATTGAATTGGACTGAAATTTGAATTGAATTAAATTGGTTGAAATTGAATTGAAATGTTGAATTTGATTCGTAGTTGAATTGGAATTGAATCGAAGTTGAATTGAGATTGGATTGAATAAGAGCTGAAATTGGATTGAGTTTTGGAGTGAGACTGGATTGATTTAAGAAGTGAAACTGATCTTATTTTGGGCTGAAATTTGAAGTGAAATTGGGCCGGACCTTGAATTGGCCAAGCTTGGTTTGAAATGTGGGCTAGTATGGGCCTTAAAATCAGGCTTTAGAATTAGGCAAAATTGGGCCTCAAAACTAGGGTCAAAATTGGGCCTCGATACTAGGCCAAAATTAGGCCTTGAAATTGAGTTCAAGAATTGGGCCAAAAATGGGCCTTATTTTTTACTGATTTTAAAGTGGAATTTATCCTTTTGGATTTTCAATTGGACCGTTGATTATGAATTTTATTCTTATCAATATGGATTGTTTGGAAAGTTTTTATTTAGGAGAGATATTCTCACAAACAGGTATTACGACCCTCGGGTACTACGACCTTAATGTGGGTAACATCCGTGAGTAGTTTTAGGGCTTTTCTAAGAGGCCCACATAAAATTGTGGGCTTGAACCGATAAATCAATTCTCAAAACAAATGGGTAACCTATAGACTTTTGGGGCTTTTCAAAAATAAATAAGAACTCTATAACCAGCCCAATAGGTTATATGCACAGGAACAGCAACATAATTCAGTGTTTATCTACCGTGACAAGTCGAAACAAAACAAGTTAATATATCAAGTAAACTCATAAAGACAAATGAGTGAATTTTCGGGTTATTCAACCGAATAATCAAAACTTTAAACAAACTGCCCAGATACAAATGTGATTGCGCCACACTATTTTCATGCATGCATTTCTGAAGTCTGTGATAAAGCTAACAACACATTAGATCTTCTCAATCAATTTTCAATTCTCAGAACTTTGCCCACGGGTTATGGGTTTGAACTTTGAACATCGCTAAGCCACACAACATAACCAAAAACGCAACATAAACTTGAAACAATAGATCATCCACAAATCAAAATCAATACACCTATGACAATCAGAACACTAAATAGGCAAAAGCGATGTGTTGGAAGCGTTAACTGTAGTGAAACCTCCAAAGTCCAAAAGCTTTAGCTTAATGTCAAACACAGAGTCCTCCGCCCGTTTCACTCTAAGCGAGTTTCTCCCGAGCATCAACATGGTACATGTCCACAAATCTATGCCCCCTCGTCGTAAGTTAAATCAAAGGCTCCTAATGCCAGATACCTCAGTCAAGAAACACAGAGGAAAATACCAATCACAATAAGCCTAAAATAATAAACAGAAATAGTAAGTGTATTAGAATAGAACTAAGTACAAGAGAATCCTCTTCACTCATGTATTAGGCAGGCTAGCTGAGGTTGTTTCCTTGAAAATGAAATGCGAACATCAAAGGATATAAGTTGTCTTACCCGCAGAGAAATGCTAGCTCGTTTCTTTTTATTGATGGTTGGACAGTAATCAAACTATACAGAACGGTAATCTTGGCAATGAAAACAAGGTTTATCTCCCTCAACTTTTCTAGCAGGATAATAGACCGTACAGAGGAGTAGAAACAAACAAAATATGCACGACACCCATAAGTTCGAATAAACGAAGCATGAAAACTCCACCAGAAGCATAGATATCAGTTAACAGGTTACAGAATATGCATCAGGCAAGGAGTCATGACTTTCACAAAGAATGAAATCCACCGCTGCTCCCGTTAGAATAAAATACTGGTAGTTTAGTGAGTTTAAATACCGGCTCGGAGATGACATAAACTTCCTGCAACAAAGGAAAACTAAACAGAAACCAATCACTAAACTAGAAATAGATTAGTCTGTTAAGGTAATCAACCAGAGCAAAACATATGTAGAGCTGCTATTCCTTGTCGCCAGTTGGGATACAAAATTACCGTTCAGAGAATGAAGAGGGAGCAGAGTTCATTGTTCCTTGTTCACTGGTTGGGGTACAAAATTACCGTTTAAAGAGTGAAGAGGGAGCATAGTTCATTGTTTCTTTTGTTCGCCGAGAGAAGAGAACGATGCGTTGCCAGTCGGATTGCAAATTACCGGGAATGAAGAGATTGTAGATTGGTGGAGGAGAGCAGTATGTTTTGTTCGTCAGTTGGCTTGCAAAATTACTGACGGTAAAGGGAATGAAGCAAGCGAGCGTGTGTGTTGTTGTTTCGCCAGATTGGGTGGGTAAAATTACCGTCGGCGGTGGAAGAAAGACCGAGGCGTAGAGCTGTGGGTGTAGGTCGAAGAATGAACAAGGGTTGATTTACAGTTGCCTGGAAGCAGTATTTTGTGAGATGAGATGATCATCGAATGTCAAATGGGAGGCGGCTATTATGATCGAGAGGAAGAAGAATGGAGATAGACTCGCATGGAAATCGGCAGACCAAAGAGAGAATCGTGGCCCTGTTTTTTTTTGTTTCCTGGGTTTCTTGTTTCGACTGAGGAAATCAAATGAGGAAGGACAGAATGGCGGTGAGTGAAGCGGTGATGGACGACGGCTGAGTTCGAAGGAGAAGAACCGAAGGTGAGTAGATCGATGGATAGGGTTTACGGGTTTTAGAGATGAAGGGAGGAGGAATGGAGTCTCGATCAGGTTTTTGTTTGTAGAGATGGAAAAAGAAGGATGATCGAAGACGAAGATAGATGGAAGCGGCCGTTGTTCCCTGGACTAGGGTTACTGTTCCTTATATAAAAGAAAACTAGGGATATTCTGGGACAAATGTTGGTTACAAGTTGGGTCGGGTTTGACCGGTCAACAGACGAAGCTTGTTAGGCGGTAGCTAAAAAAATAAAAACCAGACTCTGCCCACTTTGAGAATCGAACTCAAGTCTTTTCCCTCCTTTTCACTTAGACTAACCAGCTACACCATAACGAGATTCAATGTGCTATCGCCAGATATAAGAACTAAGCTCTAATGCGAGCTGAGAAAAGAAAATAAAATTTACCAACATTCTCTCCAAGTTTCGAAATCAAGATCACATGAATTCCAAGTGAACACCTTAACCAGCGACCCTAACCCAAGACTCAATATGTAATTGAGATACTGAAGCTCTGCTCCATACTAAAAAGTCATTTCAAAAACGTTAATCATTCTAAACGAAAATATACAATAAAACGAAATGGTTTTATCTAGTGAAATGATTTCCTTCTAAGAGTTATGAAATAATAGAATATAAATAAAAATGCGAAAACATAAAAAAATAAACGAAATGACATTTAGGAGTACTAATATAGTGGTGATAAAATACAAGTGAATATAATAAAAATAGAAGTTGAACTACATATGTACAAATAGCATGTAAATAAGATAGAAAATAAAAATGACAAAATAAAATGTGATGAGTGGGGATTTAAATGAATTAACGACAAAATGAAATGTACATAAAATGTTGAAAATGATTCTAAAGACAAAATAAACCAAGTACTAATTAAGAAAATGTAAGTAGAAGCAACAATGAAATAAAATGAGATAAAGTAAACAAGTAACAAAATAGCATGAACCAAAATAAAATGAACGAGCAAATAAATAAGTGAATAGAACAAAACTGACTAACATGAAATAAATAAAAAATAAATATAGTAAAATAAGTAATAAATAGAGGGGATGGGTTTAAAATGGGGTTGTCATTTGAAAATTCATTTTTGAAGAATTGTGTTTTTTCCACAAATGCTTTGAAAATCGGTTTAAGAAATTTGCCATGAAATGATGGTTTCGTTTTGGCACGCACATTAATATGTTTTGAAAAGAAAGGCGACGACCCCTCTTATTGTGTTTCTTATTCTGGAATTTGTTTTATGGGGTGAGAATTTTTGGTGTCTACAGATGGATCCCCTTGATTCAATTTTGCAAACCCTTGTAGAATTGGATCAAGGTTGATAGGGCGCCAAAAATTCTCACTACGGTTTATGATTTGTTCTTATGGGTGCCTGTGCACGGGGACTTATGACGGGCCCCAGATTGCGGTGATTGATGGTATGAGGACTAATGACGGGCCTCAACTAGAACTCGGTGTCTAGCTCTAGGACTAATGACTGGCCTAGAATACGATCAATCAACCTATGCATGAGGACTAATGACGGGCCTCAACTTGATATCGGTGTCTAGCTCTAGGACTTATGACGGGCCTAGAATGCATCTTCAAAATGTATTAGGACTAATGATGGGCCTCAACTAGATCTCGGTGTCTAGCTCTAGGACTAATGACGGGCCTAGAATACAATCAGTATATTGGTTATGCATGATGACTAATGACGGGCCTTAACTAGAACTCGGTGTCTAGCTTTAAGACTTATGACGGGCCTAGAATGCATCTTCGAAATGTATGAGGACTAATGACAGGCCTCAACTAGATCTCGGTGTCTAGCTCTAGGACTAATGACGGGCCTAGAATACAATCGATATATGGGTTATGCATGAGGGCTAATGACGGGCCTCAACTAGATCTCGGTGTCTAGCTCTAGGACTTATGACGGGCCTAGAATGCATCTTCGAAATTTATGAGGACTAATGACGGGCCTCAACTAGATCTTGGTGTCTAGCTCTAGGACTAATGACGGACCTAGAATACAATCGGTATATTATGCATGAGGGCTAATGACGGGCCTCAACTAGATTTCGGTGTCTAGCTCTAGGACTAATGACGGGCCTAGAATGCATCTGAAAGTGCGAGGACTTATGACGGGCCTCAACTAGACCTCTTGACATCTAGTTATAGGATTTATGATGGGCCTATAATACTTTGATCGAGTTGTACGAAACTTGTTGTTTTGAGTGGTTGATTTGAGGATGGCTTTGATTGTGGATTGGATCGGGATTGAATGCTTTTCAGTTGCATTTTTCTGGTCTTTCATGAGGGATTTGATAGTAGGGTGTCTTCAGTTGGTGTTGCCCTTGACTTTGTAAGTGTGGGACTCATGCTTCGATTTCGTTTTTGACAGTCTCGCCCGATGTGCACTGTAGTTTTGGGATTTATTAGGACTATTGGCTCCAGAGTTTCGAGATAACTCCGGTATGGCTCCTAGTCTTTGTATGGGTTTGGTGATTTTGTGGTTGGTCTTTTGAATTGATGGTTTTGTGTGAATGAGTGATCTCGGGAACTTGATAATTTTGATGTGATCGGATGGCTTCGATATGATCAGATGGCTCCGACGTGATCGGATGGCTCCGACATGATTCATGACTCCATTGTGAGCTACGGCTCTGGGATGGTTGGTGGGTTTTGATTCGGTTAGAGATTTTCGGGATGGCTGGTGGGTTTAGATCTGGTTAAATATTTTCAGGGTGGTTGGTGGATTTTGCTTTGGTTTGGATTTTGAGTCGAATGGTGGGTCGATGTGATCGGTGGGTTTTGATGTGATCGGATGTGGTAGATAATTTTTGTTGATGAATGGTTTTGGTGTGGCTCCGGGATGGCTCTCATTGTAGCTTCGTACTGACCCCGGAATGGCTCCATTGGTGATAACAAGGAAGAAAGGGGAACTTTTGCCTGTGTGGTGGTCGCACCCTGGGCGGGCTGCCTACGTACTCAATTCCGTATTAAGATTAGACCATACGTAGTTCGAAACTCTGTGGGCAAGGCCTTGGTAGGGAAATGGCTTCTGTGTAGCCTTAGGGATAGTCTCTATGTCTGAGGACGGCTCCCACATGTCTCCATCTCGGTTTTGTGATTGGTCTCGATAAGGCTCGAGCATGACAACGGATGGCTCCTGTATGGCTCCAGCCATGCTCTCGGATGGTTCCGATGTTACTCTGGTATGGCCATGGGATGGCTCCAGCTTTGGCTTCTTTTGATCGAGAATTACGTTTCAACAACCGTAAATGAAGTCGACTTTCAGCGAAACTAGGTAGAGTTCATACCAGTTGGATGTTGATGATGAAATTATTATGATGCATGCAGACATTAAATGCTAGATAAGATGCAAAATGCATATGCAGTTTTTGAAGAGAAGGTACGGTTCTATCTCTATTACTATGAGGTTTACGAATATAAGACATCTTTGGTTCGATCTTGAGTGATTGTTGAACCGGAATGCGAGAATCACTTTCCTCTCATGGAGGGATGCGGGTTAATCTCTTGTGAGTATGGTCGTGTGTGCTAATGGTGTGATGATATTCTCGATGGTCAGAGTAGTATTTTCTTGAGATTTTTTTTTGAGGTTATGGACTTTCTGATCCTTACGAATTCCTCACTATAACGGGGTAGGCTGTTTACATTTTGGTGCTTAGATCAAAGAGTCACTCGCACTCAGAAGACCTTGTAAGGTAAGGTCACACTCATTCGCTCATGGTCCCTTTGGTATGACGGGACATGTTGATAATAAGTATGAAGCTTATAATTCATGTTTCAGATCCGATACTTTCAGTTAACGCTCATCAACTTGTGAGTCAGAGGTCTTTATTGGGGTGTTACGGGGCTGAGGGGTATGATGTATGTAACATGGGGACTGGAGGATTTTTGTTTTGGGAGTTGAGGAGCTTCTGTGCAATAGAGGATATGTTTCTCCTTTGCCATGGGTGGAATGATTAGACTGGTTTTGATAACCTTTTATTGGTTTCTACGGGACATCATTTGTCCTTTTGATTTGGATTTCTTCTCCTTGTCTCTTTTTGGTGTACGATTTTATCATTCTTCTCCTTCCTTTTCGGTGTATGATTTTTGCTTCCTTACTTTCTGCTTTTGGAATCGCATTGGCTCATCGACTTTCTTGGACATTTTCTGCTTACTCTTTTGGTTTTCAGTTTTGCTTTCAGCTTTGGAGTTTTCATTGACTCGCTGATCTTCTCAAACATTTTATTTGTTGTTTTTGTGAAAGATGGTGGGGAGAGACCATGGCTCCGGCTCCATTGTTATCCTCTATTGCAAGGGTAGGTAAGTATATGTACGTGGGTTGTCATGTTGTGGAGTTCACAGAAAAAGGTTTATCATGAAGGGCTCAGCGGGGCTTACTAAAGGATTATGTGCAGGGCAGTTACAACTTTTATGGCTTTGTGGAGATTTTTGTTCCTAAGTGCCTCATCATTCTCATTAGTCAATGATTGCTTTCTTACTATTCTCGGATCTTTGCATGAATTACAGTTCATGTCTTGCTATTGACACTGATCTCACTCTAAATCATGCCTCTCCATGTGATGAAGGAATACGCATGTCACTCGTGGTTTTACCTCGATTGGCTCTCTCTACCTTCCCTCAATGCTCATAGGATTGTCCAATATCCTCATTCGGAATTCAAGGGAAAATACCACTCTTTGCATATTACTCACTTGGTCTGTGGTGCTGAGTTTAATTAGACCCTTGTGTTCATTGATGAGTCAAGAGTTTAATGGTTCACGCACTCTATTCAATCAATCTCTCAAGATTTTCCCCAAAGATGTCGTTTCGATACGGAAGTATGCAAATGCAACTATCTACAATACATTATATAGTGGTAATATGGAATTACTATGTGTAAGATGCATGAAGTGGTGGTAATGACGACAATGCTTACTTTGGATTTGACTGAATGTTTTTTGTGTTTTTTGTTTGTTCTTTTTTTTTGATGCAATGCATGAATGGTAAGGCTATACCTAGTCTCGCTTGAGTCGGTTCCCGTTGATAGTCCATGAAGCTCACCCCGTCACGATTGGCCCTGAAGGTGGTCGACTTGTCGGGGTTATTGTCGGAGAAGTAATTCTCGAGTGTGGTCGGGTTGGTGATTGGTCTTTGGATTTTGAATTTTTAGTGGCCCCACGGTATGACACACTCTTTCCCTTTTGGTCACTGGAGTGCATGATGATTCTGATTGGGAGAGGTTTGAACTCGGTTTTCTTTTCTGTCCCTCTGAGATCGGGTTTTGGCGGTTAGGATATTGGGATGAAAGCTGGTGTGTGGTGTGGTGACAATGAAACGCATGATTATGAATTTTTTCCGAGGTGGACAAGACTTGTACATGTTTGAAGAATTTGGAAGAATGCATGGTACTTTTTGTAATAAATTCAATGCATGCGGCTTGCTTTGTGCTCGGTTGTATTTGTTGGTGTGCTTATTCAAGGGATTCCTTCTGTAGATACCGTGAATTTTCACCCCATAAAGCAAGATTTATGAATTATATATAACTGTGAGGGGTCGTTCCTTATTCGTTCTTTTCATTATACGTGCATGCCAAAAGAAACCAAGTTTTGGAAAAAACAATTTTGGAAACACTTGTTTTCAAAGTGGTGGATTTTCTCAATATGAATTTTGATGCTTGGTCATTCGCAAATAAAATAGGGAGTGGGGGAACTCTATACACATTGATCTAAATAAATTCAAAGGGAATGTATAAACCTATACATCTACTTTATTTAGAAATGGACAAGAGAGAAAAGAATCATAGGGGAAAACCTATACATCATCAATTCTAAAAAGTCATTAAAAGGGGAGTTTTGAACTAAACTTCTTCTGAACTCTTCTGGTCCGTCTTCTGGCTGACTGCTCATGCTCAGGCTCCTAGTTGGCTGCTCGCTCGTCCTTGGACTCTTGACCGGCTGCTTGCTTGTCTTCGGGCTCTTTACCGGCTGTCCGGCTATTGCAGCGAAGCAGTAATGTGATCAAACAAAACGAGTTAGTGTTCTTCTGATTTTCAACAGTTCGAACTTGAGTCGGTGTTGCTAATCTTCATGTCGCTTGACCCAGGTTGGTACATCTTTGATTTGGTATTTGAACGGTTGGTGTTGACCTTCCTGTTGCTCGGCTAACTCCATGGGCTGGTGCGCCGTCGGCTTTCGGCTCGAACCGCGCATTCAAACTTCATGCTGCTCCACTTGCTCCGACGATGGGAATGAAGGATATTTTTGAGAAAGAAAAGGTGAATGATCGAGCATAAAATCTCATGTAAAAATCCACCACTTTGGTGAAAACACGAAATGACTAGTACGCTCCACAGTAATGACCGCTGCTCTTGAAGGTAGGCAGAACTCCAAAAATAGCGAGTCACAACATGGGGACTAAATCATTTATTTTTGAAATACGTTTGTGAAAATCAACTTTGAAAACCATTTTTGAAAACTATTTTGAAATAAAGTTGGTGAAAAATGTTATTTGAAATTTGTTTGTAGAAAATAGGTTTTTCAAAATCTATTTTTGAAAATCGTTTTGGAAGTAACATTTTAAAGATGAAGTGGGTGGTTTAAATCCACAAATGTGTATGAGTAAAAATTTAGGTGAGATTCCAAATTAAACGGGCTCGTAAGAAAGCTTTAAGAGATATACAAAAAGAATTCCGAACGTTTTAAAACAGCTTGATTTGAAAAAACGGTTTGCACACATGTATAGCATAAAGTAAATTGTGGTTGTATTTGATGTAGAGCTGTAAGTGTTAATGTTGGGATAATCACTTTCCAGGTCAAATACGATTCCGTCTCACCAGGGGTACCGTCGTCCCTTCACTATCATCTCTCGTTTTTTTTCTCTACTATGCCTTGGTGGGGCACGTTATCAAGAAAGTCCGAAGTGCATAAGTTCTAAAGGTCAGGACACCCGAGATGATAAGGAAACATACGCCACGACCAGTGATGATCTGACAACACGCTCACTTTTCGGGAAACTCGGGGAAGTACTGCATGGGAACAGGTCTCCTCTCGTCTGCACGATAAGGTGTGTCTAAAGTCCAAATTATTCGCTGACTACGTTATGTCATGTATGGGTATCCGTAAATACGAGATCCTCTATGAATTTGTAGCGCGACATTGGGCTTTAAAGACACCCGTGGTGTAGCGGAATCATGGAGAACTGAACCCATGCAATCTTTAGGGTAAGACAATGGGGTGGTCAGACAGACGGCATATAAAGGGGTGACTACCCATAAACTCATCTTAGACACGGGACCAGACAGCTGGACACTGAAGGCTCAGAGTTCACTATATGCTGGCTTTGACTCGAAAAGGTAAGTGTTGAAGGATCATGAGCTTTTCAAGGCGTAGATACTACGATCATACCGCCTCGTGTGCATAGTCCTTACTACGAAGGGCATCTGCTCATGGGGAGTCAATTGTGGACCAATTGTTAATCCCGACCGCAAATATCAAAGGTGACACAGAGGAATGCATGCCTTAAGCTACCCTATGCACCCCCATCAGGACTATTCCTAACAGTTCAATAGCAAAGTGAAAAAACGGTAATGAATGCGCAAGCAAAGAGAGAGAAGAGGTTGGACCTCTAATGGGCCCACCTACCTGGGGGATCCTGCAGGTTAGTCTAGCATAATCACGTAATTATGTAGCAAGCGAAGCACACATGGCAAGCAAAGTCGAGTATAAGATACACACTCTCATCCTAGCTATCCTCACCAATCACACTCTAAGTGTGGAGTAGAGTAATCCTAATGGCTTTCAAAATGAATCTCTTTAAGTTTTTGAAAGAAGTGGGGAATTCCCGACAATTTTGAATGGAGTTCAGTCTTCCTTGATTAAGTTAATGAGAAAAACTTACTCAAGTTTTCCCCAGCGGACTTGCCATTCGGTGGAGGGTGATTTTACGGAATGAGGGGGGTCTATCAAAATATGGTTCTTGACTGAAAAGCCTAAATCCTAAAATGCCATTCTGTGGAGGGTGAAAACCCGTTATTCTGGCATCCCTCAATACCTACTAAATCGTCCGTCTTTCCCAGAAAGCATAAGGGGGAGTGCAAGTGTGCACTACACCCACTCTCGATGGGCTTCACACGGACTTATGACCTAAGGGTAGAATTGACTAGAGTCGCCACCTAGTTTGACCTAAGGAACTAGGAAGGGACAAGAAGGGTTCTAAGCACCGTTAATTGACTCTAATGATTTGTTGCCTATGGATAGGACTTATCAGATCATACTATAGATTCTATGTGGGTTCGCACTGGGTTACACCCCTCGGAAGTGGCAATGACAACAACCTTGGATTGGTGTCCGAGGAAACCTCGGTCTCCAATTGTCAGGATTTCCTTCTTTCAAAACTATTTAGAGAGATTCAATTAAGAGCTAAGGATAGGATTAGGACGGGAAGAGAGAAAAAGAGTGGATGAGACGAGCTTTTCTCCCAAGCTAGCGCCAAGGAGAGGAATTGCTGAATTCGGATGAGTATAGAATAAAGATTCGGGAAAAGTCTGAGGTTGAGTGAATAGGCAAAACTTGGAGCCTGATGGTTTGAATTTTATGGGAGCGGAAGAAGGTTTGAGTGTTTTGAGAGATATGAGAGCCACCTTAAAGGGGGAAAAAGTTTTTTTTTTTTTGGAATGGGGTCGCACCCTAGATGGGCTGCCTACGTACTCAACTCCCTGTTGAGATCAGACCTTACGTTGTTCATGGCCTTTAGGATGGTTGAGTTTTTTGAGATAGTCGAGGGTTGGAAGTGTGTGGGGTTGTTTGGAGGTGAGATGGCTGAGTGCAAAAAGGTATTTCGATTGATGTGGGGACGCACCCTGCGTGGATTGCCTACGTACTCAACTCCCAAATGAGATCAGACCTTACGTAGTTCACGACCTATAGGATGGTTGAGTTTGTTGAGATAGTCGAGGGTTGGAAGTGCATGGGGTTGTTTGGAGGTGAGATGGCTGAGTGCAAAAAGGTATTTCGATTGATGTGGGGTCACACCCTGCGTGGGTTTCCTACGTACTCAACTCTTGTTGAGATCAGACCTTACGTAGTTCACTATTTTTTGATATTGGAAGTTTTGAGGTTTTGAGGGGTTTGAGAGGTTAGTCTGCGAGACGCTCGGGTCCATGAGACATTTAGGCTATTCAGGTGGTGGGAGAAATGAGATATTTTAGTCTGTGAGACGCTCAGGTCTGTGAGACGTTTGAATCTTGATATGGTGGAGAGGTTGAGATGTTCGAGTCTGTGGGGCACTCGGGCCTATGAGACTATAGAAATTTGGAAGAAGTCGGGATTCAGGAGATGTTTTGAGTTTGGAAAGATTTGAGTTTGGATAGTGATTTGAGTGTGAGGCAATTGATGCATTGATAATGATTTGAGTGTGTGAGACAATTGATGTTTGGATAATGATTTGAGTGTGTGAGACAATTGATGTTTGGATAGAGATCTCGGGTTGATCCCGGGTTTTTGGGTTTAAGGTTTAAAATTGGTCAAGGAAAATCATTTTGTTGCGAAAGGGCGGATGATCCCGAGGGAACACCCTGTGTACCCCCTAGAGCGTGACACTTAATTAATGGTAAATGTCGAGGCTCGAAAGATGGGGCAATGAATTTATGTCGAAATGTAGGATTTAGAGAGAAATACCATGAATGGGATACTCTCGGCCAAACCCTAATAACGTCTCTAACTCCCGGGTTTTAAAACGTTAAAAACCGAAAATACTGAAATCGAGTGGAAGGGAGTTAGATGATTCTGAAATCCCGGCTGCAACTAGGAAGGCAGTCACATCCCTAGCACCCCGCCTCGTAAAAATCTAAGCTGCAATTAGGAGAGATTTTTCACCCTAATGCCCCGCCTAAAGAAATCCAGACTGCGACAAGGGATGTTACTGCCCCAGTGCCATGCCTCGGATTTTTATTTGGAAGAGAGACAAGTGATGTCTAACTAGGAAGAAAACATTTTTTTGAAGGGGTTAGACATTTCTTGTTCCCCGAAAACAGTTTATTTTGGGTTTGAACACCAAGTTAGAAAACTTTTGAAGTTGTTCGGAATTCTCTATAAAGAAACACTGATTTTGAGAAACGTTTTTAGGAGAAAACTTTCTGTATATGTGAGAAGAACCTTCTGCGTTTTGAGAAGAGATTTCTGTGATGTGAGAAGAGTTTTTCCTTTAAAAATCCACAAAATAATTTTTTTCGAATTTTGGAAATCTTGTTAAAAAATAAAAAGAGTTTTTGAATTTTTGAAATGGTTTTGGAAGCAATTTGAAATTTATTTGAAGAGGTGTTTTTGGATTTTGGATTGGATTTACAAGTTGGGGTTTGAATTGGATGAGTTTGAATTGAATGGGATTGGACTGAATTGAAAATGAATTGGGTTTGACTTGAATTGGGTTTGAATTGAATTTGGGTCGGGGTATGATATGGGCTTGGGTTTGGGGTCGAGTTTCGATATGGGCTTGGGTTTGGGCCTCAAAATGGGTTTGGGCCTCGAAACGGTTTTGGGCCTTGAAGTGGGCTTGATTTTTGGACAGATTTTGAAGTGAAAATTGATTTTTGGATCTTTGGAGTTTGAACGGGATTTACAAGTTGAGTTGAGATTTGAATTGAATTGGACTGAAATTTGAATTAAATTAAATTGGTTGAAATAGAATTGAAATGTTTAATTTGATTCGCAGTTGAATTGGAATTGAATTGAAGTTGGATTGAAAATGGATTTGAATTGAAGTTGAATTGGAATTGAGTTGAGATTGGATTGAATAAGAGCTGAAATTGGATTGAGTTTTGGAGTGAGACTGGACTTATTTAAGAAGTGAAACTGATCTTATTTTGGGCTGAAATTTGAAGTGAAATTGGGCCGGACCTTGAATTGGCCAAGCTTGGTTTGAAATGTGGGCTAGTATGGGCCTTGAAATCGGGTTTTAGAATTAGGCAAAATTGGGCCTCAAAACTAGGGTCAAAATTGGGCCTCGAAACTAGGCTAAAATTAGGCCTTGAAATTGAGTTCAAGAATTGGGCTAAAAATGGGCCTTATTTTTTACTGATTTTAAAGTGGAATTTATCCTTTTGGATTTTCAACTGGACCATTGATTATGAATTTTATTCTAATCAATATGGATTGTTTGGAAAGTTTTTATTTAGGAGAGATATTCTCATAAACAGGTACTACGACCTTAATGTGGGTAACATCCATGAGTAGTTCTAGGGCTTTTCTAAGAGGCCCACAGAAAATTGTGGGCTTGAACCGATAAATCAATTCTCAAAACAAATAGGTAACCTATAGACTTTTAGGGCTTTTCTAAAATAAATAAGAACTATAACCAGCCAAATAGGTTATATGCACAGGAACAACAACATAATTCAGTGTTTATCTACTGTGACAAGTCGAAACAAAACAAGTTAATATATCAAATAAACTCATAAAGACAAATGAGTGAATTTCCGGGTTATTCAACCAAATAATCAAAACTTTAAACAAACTGCTCAGATACAAATGTGATAGCGCCACACTATTTTCATGCATGCATTTCTGAAGTCTGTGATAAAGCTAACAAAACATTAGATCTTCTCAATCAATTTTCAATTCTCAGAACTTTGCCCATGGGTTATGGGTTTGAACTTTGAACATCGCTAAGCCACATAACATAACCAAAAACGCAACATAAACTTGAAACATTAGATCATCCACAAATCAAAATCAATACACCTATGACAATCAGAACACTAAATAGGCAAAAGCGATGTGTTGGAAGCGTTAACCGTAGTGAAGCATCCAAAGTCCAAAAGCTTCAGCTTAAAGTCAAACACAGAGTTCTCCGCCCGTTTCACTCTAAGCGAGTTTCTCCCGAGCATCAACATGGTACATGTCCACAAAGCTATGCCCCTTCATTACAAGTTAAATCAAAGGCTCCTAATGCCAGATACCTCAGTCAAGAAACACAGAGGAAAATACCAATCACAATAAGCCTAAAATAATAAACATAAATAGTAAGTGTATTAGAATAGAACTAAGTACAAGAGAATCCTCTTCACTCATGTATTAGGCAGGCTAGCTGAGGTTGTTTCCTTGAAAATGAAATGCGAACATCAAAGGATATAAGCTGTCTTACCCGCAGAGAAATGCTAGCTCATTTCTTTTTATTGATGGTTGGACAGTAATCAAACTATACAGAACGGTAATCTTGGCAAGTGAAAACAAGGTTTATCTCGCTCAACTTTTCTAGCAGGATAATAGACCGTACAGAGGAGTAGAAACAAACAAAATATGCACGGCACTGAAATACCCCAAACCTTGATATGTGGTTTAAATATCAAACTATGGTATGTAAAGGCTAAAAAGTGCCTTAGAAACGTCAGGGAACAATTTAAACCATAGTAAAATGCAATAAAGCACTAAGATACAGTTCGAGCAAAAACATGCTTTAAGCTTGGAGTGAACTTGGTTAGGACCCAAAGGGCCTACCAAGACTTAATAATATTCAATTATGATTTAATAAGGCTAATTAAGTCCTTAGGAAACCTTAGTAGACAGTTAAACCAAATAAAACACAAGAAAATACCTTAAAGTCAATATGAGCAAAAATGTGCTATAAGCTTGGGATAAATTTGTATAAGACCTAATGGTCATACCTATACCTTATAAATATGCTAATGAACATATTAAATCAATTACCAAAGAAAACAAAGCTTGAAAACAAGTTAAAACACAAAATGTGCTTTAAGGAGTCTTAAAGCACGTTTTTGAAAAATTGTCTGGTAAATGAGTTTTGAATGGCTAAATGTCCATCATTACTCTTTAATTAACATGTGTACTATATAGTATCACATTTGGAAGTCTATATCAATGGGAAATCAAAAATTTCACAACTATGTGCCTTGTTTTCATGAATAGTAACTTTAATAAGCTAGTTTGTAACATATGTTGTTATAAGTAATTAAATTGGTCAACAAAGACTACTATACCCCTCATGTAACAAAGGGGGTCGGTTTTCTTAAATGGGATGAGTCATCCCCCTTGTTAGTTTAATAAGAAAATTAAAGCTTATAAAGTAAAGTACTATTTTGCTTTATACATATCTTAACAAAAGCAAACTTATCTTCATTCTCTCTTTCCTTCTTGTATTCCCACGGTTCCCTTCCTCCATTCTCTAAAGCTCCATCGGTTATGCTGCAGCAAAGCCTCACCATTTCCAACTCCTTTCACTTGTAACTCCTAACTCCATGCTCCGAATTTAATTCCGAGACTACCGTTCTCTTAGTTGGAGCAAGCTCTACAACATTGTCTTTTCAAATCATCAAAACCACCATTTCGGTGCCAAGGAGAACTTCCATGGAAGGAGCTTGAGCTTATATCTTTATGCCTTGTTGATCACCTTTGCTTCAAGGTAAGGAAAAACCAAAGAAAACTCCATTTCCTTCATTTTTGGTGTTGACCGAAAATGCACCTTGTAATGGTGTCTTCTCTTGTCTTGTTTTAGCTTCATTTGAATCTTCCAAGGGCTAGGAGGAGTCCTCTCTTGATACTTATTCAAGCTCTCTTTCCATTCCAAGGTAAAACAATCATTTCAATACCTTAAAACAATATATGTAACTAGGGTTTACAATGAGATGAAGCATAATGCTTGAATACTCATTCTATTATGTGTACATTGTTTAGAAGTTGACAAACAACCAAACATCCTACCGGTTTTACAAGGAAACAAGAAAGAAGTTTGTGAGGAAAAAGAGGTAAACAAACTATCTCAATGTAGTTTAAATGCCTTAGGAAAATGAGCTCGATTTGCTTAATAAAATACCTAAGGAGCCAATGGTGAATGACCCAGAGAAATGCTCTCAAGGAGTTTATTAAGGGCATATGTATTGTTGGGTGTATTTGCAGGTCAAAGGCATTATTTATGTGGGAAATTCAGTGTTTAAGGTTTATGTTATTTAAGGGCCTAAGTGCCAAGCAATTTAAGCTTATGCACTATATTGTGATGTAGTGCTAAATGTGTGAAGGTTGTGTATAAAAATGTGTTTGATGGATTTTAGGTGTTCTTGAATGAAATAAGGTAAAAACCTAAGTGTTTGGATGTGAGTATATACAAGAGAAGCTATGGCCAAATTTGGAAAATGTATAAGAAGTTCTAAGTGATTTAAACAAGTTTTGGTGAACTAGGAAGTGTTAAAGGTGAACAAGTGTTTTTCTAGTGAAAGAAACATGCATTAAGGTGATTTAGAGTGATACAAGGATTTAGGTATTATCTTGGAAGTTCTAGGAATTCAATGTGTGTTTTGAGAATGTATTTAAGTCTTGGAGAAGTTTGTTTAAGGTTTAGGAATGTTGATGTACAAGGAAGAAGTGATGTTTAGGTAAGATGTGAAAAAGGAGATTTAGTTAGTAAGAAAAGAAGTTTGAGAGATGATGTTAAGGTGTAGAGGAAACACCTTGGTATAGTGGTCATTATTGGTGAAATGCCACTTAGAAATCTTAAGGAAGAAACATTCCAAGTGCTAAGAATTTTGTAAGAAATTTGTGAATGATAAGATGGTTTTTGGTGTGTGATTTAAAGAGTTTAGTACATGGCTAAAGATATGTTTGAAGTGCCCAAATGAGGTTAGGACATATTAGGATATATGAGGTGAAGTTTGGAGTTAAATGGGCAATGGAAAATAAAGGTCTGGGGCAGACCGACCTTGCGACCGAACTTGCCAAGGTCGGTCGAGCCCAGATTACCCTGCGAGAATTAGTTTCTGGAATGGACCGACCTTGGGGACGGACTTGCAAGGTCGGTCGGGCTTGTATTTTGTGTACGGATTAAGTTTCTGGAAACGACCGAACATGGGACCGGACTTGGCAAGTTCGGTCGGGCTGATTTTCAAAGGGAAGAAACTCTCGGGAATGGACCGAACATGCGACCGAACTTACAAGGTCGGTCGGAGTAGAAATTTTGACGGTAAAGTGTTCTGGAATGGACCGACCTTGTGCAAGGTCGGTCGGTAAGGTCGGTCGACCAAAAATGTTGTTTATGGTTATAAAATGATATGTAATGATGGGGATTGATTAGTAATGATGTTATAAGGTTGTTTAAGACATGTTAGGTGAGTTATAATGACAATTTAGTGGGGGAAAAGATGTATTAAAATGTAAAAGTAAAACAAGTTAAAAGCGAAGTTATGTAACAAAGTTAACGGGGAAAAGTTATAAGCATTAGACATTAAATAATCATGCTACCCCGATGTTAATAAAAGTACATGTAATGTTATCAGTTGTTCGAGAATTGCTCGAGGAACATAAGTGGACGTGGTAAAGTGGACTCCGGTGACAGGTATGGTTTTCTTGCAACCTGTGTCCTACCGGATTACACCGGCTTGTATGCCAATGTGTTTTTCTGTATGTTTGCCACGTTATAAGATAAATCATGAAACGAGTTTACAGTCGTTATTGTTGTTGTATGTTTACGTGCCGATACCGGTAACCTCGAATGCGCTTGAAGGGCTAGATAACCACTATTAGGTAAACGTAAGAGAACGGTATTCGGTGATAACGTTTCCGACCTAAGGAACGTTCTAACCACGACTAGGCGTGAGTTAGTTATGTGATGTTTGTGTGTGATGTTTGTGTATGAAGGTATGACTCTCCCTTCCCTTGTGTGTGTCTAACAAGACTTAACCCTATGTTGTGATTGTTTAATTAAGTTCAATGTTGAACTTCTAACAAGTGCTAACGGGGGAAGTGAGGAGTCCGGTCTGTTCCGGCCACGCGTGTGAGTATGGGGGTCGTTGTCATATCAGGTTCGATCCTCTCTGTATGTTATGGTTGTTTTCCAATTTGGTTCCCAACCTTCCCTTTAGCTTAACCAAGGCTATTACTGACTCACGTCGGGCCACAGGGGCATACTATGTTATGTTTGTTCGGTGTGCTTGGATCACTATATCCGAGACACCTTGTGTTAAGTTATCCGTTCACTTAACGAGACGGTAACGAGTTATGTAATGAGCTTATCATGAGACTGGCAACATTCTCTAGGCTACAAGTGAACTGACTATGTTTGGGCGGTTCATAAAGGGAACCGTACCCGTTATGTTATGTATTGACGTTATGATGCAATATCTATTGCAATGATATTATGTACACGTTGAAACGTGGAAAGTGTTGTTATGTGTTGTTATGTGATGAGTGTCATATGTTGTAAAATGTGGAGTATGTGGATCATGGATATGAATCCCAGTTTGTGATAAGAGGTGTTTAAGGATAACCCGATTAATGGGTAGTGGTCGTCTATTAAGGAAGTAGCTCCATTAGAGGAGAAACACTCTAGGGGTAATGAATACCATGAGTGACTTATCAAGTAAGGATGTACTATCCGTTTGTTGAGCCCATAGAGGCGAAATGTTATGTGTTGTGTATTTACAGTTGCATGCATGATCTAAATATAATCAACCGCATGCTAAGACGACAATTAGTTGTGCATGGCCCGGTAGCATGTGGGCTGCGGGATTACCATACCAGCAAAGGTGCTGAGCCCCTTGGGGGCCACCCTTTCTCTTCTTTTCTTATTTCAGGTACGAAGAGCTGGAAGCCGTTCGAGAGTAGGACGGGGTAGTCGTTGTACATGGGTAATCATTTAAGTGTATATATACAGTAGGTGTAGTAAGACCGAAATTGTTATCGGCATCAGCTTGTGAGTACTCGGTACAGTTGAAGGGTGTATGTTGTTGTTGTTGTTAATGGAAAGGGATAATAATGTGTAGGCGCTCGGGAATCTAGTCCATCAGACCGGTACAATGTTTATGTAATAGCCTTGTTAGCCACGTGGGTGGTTAACGGCGTGTAACACCAACGAGTTAAGTTATGTGATGAGGTATATTTTCCGCTGCAGATTGTTGTCATGTGTTTGTTGTTGGATGGGGTGTTACAGGCACCCATAAGTTTGAATAAACGAAGCATGAAAACTCAACCAGAAGCATATATATCAGTTAACAGGTTACAGAATATGCATCAGGCAAGGAGTCATGACTTTCACAAAGAATGAAATCCACCGCTGCTTCCGTTAGAATAAAATACTGGTAGTTTGGTGAGTTTAAATACCGGCTCGGAGATGACATAAACTTCCTGCAACAAAGGAAAACTAAACAGAAACCAATCATAAAACCAAAAGTAGATTTGTCTGTTAGGGTAATCGACCAGAGAGAAAAACATATGTAGAGCTGCTATTCCTTGTCGCCAGTTGGGCTACAAAATTACCGTTCAGAGAATGAAGAGGGAGCAGAGTTCATTGTTCCTTGTTCACTGGTTGGGGTACAAAATTACCGTATAAAGAGTGAAGAGGGAGCAGAGTTCATTGTTCCTTTGTTCGCCGAGAGAAGAGAGTGATGCGTTGCCTCTCGGATTGCAAATTACCGGGAATGAAGAGATTGTAGATTGGTGGTGGAGAGCAGTATGTTTTGTTCACCAGTTGGCTTGCAAAATTACTGACGGTGAAGGGAATGAAGCAAGTGAGCGTGTGTGTTGTTGTTTTGCCAGATTGGGTGGGTAAAATTACCATCGGCGGTGGAAGAAAGACCGAGGCGTAGAGCTGTGGGTGTAGGTTGAAGAATGAACAGGGGTTGATTTACAGTTGCCTGGAAGCAGTATTTTGTGAGATGAGATGATCATCGAATTTCAAATAGGAGTCGACTATTATGATAGAGAGGAAGAAGAATGGAGATAGACTCACATGGAAATCGGCAGACCAAAGAGAGAATTGTGGCCCTGCTTTTTTTGTTTCCTGGGTTTCTTGTTTCGACTGAGGAAATCAAATGAGGAAGGAGAGAATGGCGGTGAGTGAAGCGGTGATGGACGACGGCTGAGTTCGAAGGAGAAGAACCGAGGGTGAGTAGATCGATGGCTAGGGTTTACGGGTTTTAGAGACGAAGGAGGAGGAATGGAGTCTCGATCAGGTTTTTGTTTGTAGAGATGGAAAAAGAAGGATGATCGAAGACGAATATAGATGGAAGCGGTCGTTGTTCCCTGGTCTAGGGTTACTGTTCCTTATATAAAAGAAAACCAGGGTATTCTGGGACAAATGTTGGTTACAAGTTGGGTCGTTTGACCGGTCAACGGACGGAGCTTGTTAGGCGGTAGCTAAAAAAATAAAAACCAGACTTTGCCCAATCTGAGAATCGAACTTGAGTCTTTTCATTCCTTTTCACTTAGACTAACCAGCTACACTATAACAAGATTCAATATGCTATCGCCAGATATAAGAACTAAGCTCTGATGCGAGCTGATAAAAGAAAATAAAATGTACCAGCATTCTCTCCAAGTTTCAAAATCAAGATCACATGAATTCCAAGTGAACACCTTAACCAGCTACACTAACCCAAGACTCAATATATAATTGAGAGAAATAATACTGAAGCTCTGCTCCATACTAAAAGGGCATTTAAAAAACGTTAATCATTCTAAATGACAATATACAATAAAACGAAATGGTTTTATCTAATGAAATGATTTCCTTCCAAGAGTTATGAAATAATAGAATGTAAATAAAAATGCGAAAACATAAAAAAATAAATGAAATGACATGAAAGAGTACTAATATAGTGGTGATAAAATACAAGTGAATATAATAAAAATAGAAGTTGAATTACATATGTACAAGTAGCATGTAAATAAGATAGAAAATAAAATGTGGTGAGAGGGGATTTAAATGAATTGACGACAAAATGAAATGTACATAAAATGATGAAAATGATTCTAAAGAAAAATAAAATAAGTACTAATTAAGAAAATGTAAGTAGAAGCAACAATGAAATAGAATGAGATAAAGTAAACAAGTAACAAAATAGCATGAACCAAAATAAAATGAACGAGCAAATAAATAAGTGAATAGAACAAAACTGACTAACATGAAATAAATCAAAAATAAAAATAGTAAAATAAGTAATAAATAGAGGGGACGGGTTTGAAATCGGGTTGTAATTTGAAAATTCGTTTTTGAAGAATTGTGTTTTTTCCACAAATGCTTTGAAAATTGGTTTAAGAAATTTGCCATGAAATGATTGTTTCGTTTTGGCATGCACATTAATACGTTTTGAAAAGAAAGGCGACGACCCCTCTTATTGTGTTTCTTATTCTGGAATTTGTTTTATGGGGTGAGAATTTTGGGTGTCTACAGGTGGTTAATTACTTTTAATTAACCTAGCTTATCAAATCTCTAATGATTTCCGACTAATAACCACTAAGTCATTGTGGTTTAACCTTAATCACATAAGTCATTTACTTCTCATTATTTCTTAAGCTTGTTTATGTCCCTAATGACCATTATATGTCATTAATTAAGTCCTAACAATCTTATAATATCATTACCAAACAAGTCCCTACCTTAAAACCCCATTTTTCAACTTTCTGGAGCCTTTTTATAGTGGTCTGGGTTTATGTCCGAGGTTGTAAACTCGGACCAACTCTTCAGATACGTTTCTGCCATGAAAATACACTGGTCCGGGTTTGTGTACCAGGATATAAACACAGATTTTACTCTCTGCCTAGTTTTTAGTGTGGTCCGGGTTTGTGTACCGATTTGCAAACCCGGACCAACACTAAATGTGTCCAATTTGCTAGTTTTTCAACTCTTTCCAACCTCAATTCTTATCCAATCTTTTCCTAACCTTTCCACATGTATAATAACATGTTCTACCATCATTTTAACACTTTAAAAGCCTCCAAATTCATGCACCAAACTCACACTCAATTCCTTGATCATTGTACTTAAATTCTTACAAAATTCCTAACACTTATAACTTAGTTTCTTACACCTTCAACATGTAAACTTGCCTAAAACCTCAACTAGCCAAAGTGTTTCCTCTCAACCATCTTAACCACTCCTCAAGCATCATTAGTCATACTTTATCTCCTTTACTCAAGTTACTCAAAAACTCCCAAGGTTATGGTGCATCTTCATGCACAATCTCCTCTCCTTTACATTTTCTACTCATCAATCCCAAACTTGTACATATATATGCATCCCTAGTCGTACTCTTAACACCTTACATCTTTTTCTCCTTCATCTTGACCACTCTAAATTCCTCTTAAACATTTTCATCTTCATTAACCAAGTCCTCTCACTACCATCAAGATTACACACACTAGTTCATACCTAAACCTCTCAAGACATTATACGACATTCTCCTTCAAAATTTTGCACCATTCAATGCATACCTCATACCTCAATTTTGGTGTGTTTAATTCACCCATTCAACCTCAAACTCCTCCTAATCAACACTAAGTCATCCTAACTCCCATAAACACCTTTTCTAGCTCATTTCTACTCAAATCTCTTTTAATGAATTCTAGTATAACCTAGGTCATAAAAACTCACAACTCCAACTAAAAACACTTGGTTTCTACCCAAATTTCGTCATAGCCTCTCTAGTATATTATCATGCCCATATGCATAGTCTTTCCCATTCAATCAACTAACACAAATCAAATCCTTTTCCCATGATATTTCTCACCCAATTCAAACCATTCATAACAAACTCAATATGGTGCAATAATCTTAAATTGCATAGCACTAAGGCTTTTAAATGACATGGCTCTTAGGCCCTTAAATGACATGGCTCTTAGGCAATTAAATGACATGAATTTAAACACTTAATTTCCCACATTTAGAGCTTTCAACCTGCATTTACACAACACTCAATCTCATAGCAATTATAAATGCTCTTATAATCCACCTTATGCTTATTTTACTAACTCATTTTCCATTGGCTCCTTAGTCACAAGTTCACAAGTTCTTAAGCTTGTTCATATTCTTTTCCCTAGGTTATATAAACCATATTTTAATGTAAGCTCTAGGCTACATTTGGTATCTATATAAACACCATTCCTTAAGACACTAAATTTCATTAAGGCAAGCAATTTACCTTATGTTTCAACTCTTTCTCTCATTCTCCTACTCTTTGTTTTCTTGATTGAAAATCGGCCAAGGAGGTTCCTCTCTTGCTAAAATTCTAACCAACATTCAAATAGGTATAATGAGTACTAAGTAATATACCTGGACTCATGGAATCATCCTTAGGTTACAAAGGAGTGCATAGTGCACTAAAATGAATGATTACCTTAGGAATTTGGAATGGACTTTGATAGAGAACCAAGGCATGGCTTCCATAAAGATCTTGGAGATTGAATTAGCACTAATACAAGGAAATAAATAATCCATCTTAAACAGTCGAAATCGGCCATGTATAAGAATGAAAGAAAAGATGATTTTGAAGGCTTTTCTTACCTTAAACCAAAGAGAGTATATACTAGCTCTTGAAACTGAATTTTCCTCTTAAAATGGAGCTCCTTCTATGGAGTCCAACTTCTGGTTTTAGAATTTTGAAAATAAAGGATGAAAGGCCTTGGTCTCACTAAGACAAATATGTGCTTAGTTTTTGATTTGGATATTGGAGTTGCATTTGGCAAGAAAAGCAAGGTGGAGAACCATGGAATCTGGAGCTATTACGGTTTTGTAGCAGATAATGAAGAAGAATACGGTGGGAAGGAATGAAATGAAGAAGAGAAGAGAGAGAAGAGAGATAAGGTAAGGTATTTGCTTTTAAAAAGGTAAATAGTGAACTTCAACTCTCCTTCCTCTTTTCTTAACAAGTGCTGGCACTTAAAGTGGTGACTCACCCATTACAAAACCGTGCACCTTGATATTTATGGGCTGGTTTGACCATTGACCACTTAAAGAAGTCATTTGACTTGTTTTGGGCACTATTTGGGTACTATTTATAATTGGTGCACAAATTTGTGAACGTTTTGGTTTCTCATGGAATTAGGGTTCCAAATGTGATACTAAATAGTACACATGTTGATTAAGGCATAAAATTGGTCATTTAGCCACTCAAAACTCATTTCTAAGAAAGTTTTTCAAAAATGTGCTTTAGGAAGTCTTAAAGCACAATTTGTGTTTGAACTTGTTTTTGAGCTTGGTTTTCTTTGGTAATTGATTTAACATGTTCATTAGCAAGTTAATAAGGCCTAGGAATGACCGTTGGGTCCTAATCAAGGTTACACCAAGTCTAGAGCGAGTATTTGCTTAAATTGACTTTATGGTGTTTTCTTGTGTTTACTTTGGTTTAAATTGTATACCAATGTTTCTAAGGAATGTTTTAGCCTTATCTCATAATAAATTGATGTTTAGTTATCATATTAAGGTTTGGGGTATTTCAATCTACCCCCCTTAAATGAACTTTGTCCCCAAAGTTCCTATGCATCTTATTTGATTAGAATACACGTATAACCTCAATATCATAGATCATATAGATCATGCTTATATATATTTAAACTTATTGACTCAATAGGTCTGTCATATATGTACATTACAAATATCACACAACATGCCTAAGCATGTATAGCACTCAAAATTCCCTTTGTTGCATTCCCCCTATGTTGCCGGTCCGAAGACAAAGGCTCACAGGTCCTCGTTGACATGAGAGAACTGTAACAGCCCAGTATCCCACTGTTGTGATATTGTCCGCTTTGGTACGCAGGCCGCACGGTTTTGTTCCTGGGGTTTCCTAGCCCCAAAAGGCCTCACAACAAGGAGAGGTATCCCCACCCATATAAGGAGTGGTTCGTTCTCCTCTCCAATCGATGTGGGAGGTAAACCTCAAGGGTATTACAGTAATATCGTCCACTTCATGACCCGCTAGACAGCAATTGCAGTATTATTGTGGTCCCCTCTTATATAATTTACTAGGCAGCTATTACGCTACTAGTGCAAGATCGTCCGCTTCACAACCCGCTAGGCAGCTATTATGCTACTAGTGCGGTCCCGCCGTTTTTTCCTTCACTAGGTAGCCATTACGCTGCTAGTGAAAGATCGTCCATTTCACAACCCGCTCGGCATTTATTGCGCTACTAGTGCGGTCCCACCTTTTTTCTTTCACTAGGCAGCTATTACGCTACTAGTGCAAGATCGTCCACTTCGCAACCCACTAGCAAGCTATTACGCTACTAGTGCGGTCCCACATTTTTCCTTTGCTAGACAGCTATTACGCTACTAGTACAAGATCGTCCACTTCATAACCTGCTAGGCAGCTATTGCGCTACTAGTGTGGTCCCACCTTTTTTCCTACACTAGGCAGCTATTACGTTACTAGTGCAAGATTGTCCGCTTCATAACTCGCTAGGCAACTATTACGCTACTAGTGTGGTCCCACCGTTTTTTCCTTCACTAGGCAACTATTACGCTACTAGCGTAAGATCGTCTGCTTCACAACTTGCTAGGCAGCTATTACGCTACTAGTGTGGTCCCGCCGTTTTTTCCTTTACTAGGCAGCTATTATGCTACTTGTGCAAGATCATCTGCTTCATAACGCGCTAGGTAGCTATTACGCTACTAGTGCTTTAATACCCCGGATCTAAAAATGGTGATTAAATTACTCTAATATGATTATTAAAGGCCTAATGGTGCCTAAAGAGTATTGGTAAAGAAAATAAAACCAAAAGAAAAGAGAAAATGCGTAAAACGCGAAAAACGCTAAAACGCGCATTAGATGAATAAAGGAGAGATATGATCTCGTTAGGGTCCGAGATGGACTCCTAAGGCTTAATTATGCCTAATTAATATGGGGGAATAATTCCCGAAGAAAACGGATCCAGTTAATGGGTCAAAACACTAATTAAGCATGAAAGCACGTTTTTCGAGAAAACCCGAAAACGTGACTTTAAGTGGTCAAACGGACCCGTAAAAATTATAGTTGATTAAATAACTATAAATAAGTATTAATGGAAGCTTAATAACCATTAAAAATAAAGAAACGAGAAAAATCCGAAAAACGGGTCCCAGGAGTGAATAGTTTTGAAACCGGGTAATTAAAACGAGCGTTATTCGAAAAGACGAAAAAAAATGACCCGGGCTATTAATATATATGGGCCGGTTTTAATTGGTATGTGCACACACTTAATAATTAGCTAGTTTTATTAAGTCACAAGAGGGCAAAGAAATAAAGTAAAAAGGGAATAGTAAAAAGTTGCTTTAATACTCTCGCATCACCTTTCCCTCTTCATTTACGATTCCCAGCCCTCTCTGCATATCTTCTTCTTTCTCTGTAAGCTCAATGGCGATTCCAACAGAGAGCAAACAGCTCCATTCTCCTTCTCCTTTATCTTGCTCAATACTACACCAAAACACAAAATTTGTACCGTTGGATTCCCCTTGTTCAGGGCAACATTTTTCACCCTTCAAAAACCTAAAACCCTCATTTTCATTTCCATGACCGTGGGCACTTTTGAAGTTTGAAGAGGTCTTTTGAGTCTCCTTCATCTCCTTAATACTCTAAGGTAAATAAAAAGTCAAGTTATCCATCTTTCTAGCTTATTCTTGCTAAATCAAAAAAATGCCCACGTGAACTTGGCCCCATTTTTCCAGTCGGTTTTGATCTTCAACAGAGGGGTGATATTTTTGCTAGCCTTGCTGTTCAAAGATGGCACTCAAGAGGGCAAGGTAACTCCTTAGTGTTAAAGCCCTAAAACTAGTTCTTGAAATATTAGTTTTGTTAGGTACGTGAGAATTAAATTGACTTGTTGCGTGTGGTGTGGGGAAAATGATTGTAGTTTGCAATCTAGACTCCTTATGTGGTGTGAAAACAAGAAGAGAAAGAAAGGCCAAGAGAAGGAGGAAGAGGAGAAAACAAAACAGAAAGCTAGTAAGGTAATGAGCTTACCTAAGATGGTTTTGTTCTCTGTAAACACATTTTTGAATGTGAATAATGACCTTGAATTAGTGTAGTTTTGATACTACAATATTGTTTGTTGAATGAGGAAGTTTTAATGGGTTTGGGTGTGTAAAACAAACTTAGAAACTGAGTTAGTATTGTGTGATAACAGAGGGAATTTAATGAGCTGCTGTGATGGTCTTTATGCTTATATAAACAGGGAAGTAAAACTGATGCTTGTGAGCTGTTGTAGTGTGGTGAAAATGCTTAGAATGTAGGTAAGCTATGTCAAAACTTGTCTAGGAAACTATGGGCTTGAGTGTGTTAATACGTGGAGTTGGAATGGTGAGAAAGGAAGGATTGAAAACTGCATCAGAGACAAGGAACTAGAACCTGTAACAAATGAAGAAAGTTACAGTGAAATGGGTTTTGTAACAGGTGAATATATATAGGTTGGGTTAGGTTAGTTTTGAAAGCCTAATCAATGTCAAAACATGCTATAATATATGTAGGAAGAGTGGGGAAGAAGTTGGAATAAATTTGGAGTTGAAACAAGATCAAAAACTTACATATTTTACAATACTGCAACTTGTCCGGGTTTGCAAACAAGTACACAAACCCGGACATGTCAAAAAAACACGGCAGAATGTTTTCAGAATGGATGGTCCGGGTTTGCAAACCAAGACCTAAACCCGGACCACCCCAAAATTCCACCCGAGAGGTTTACACAGGTATGGTGCGGGTTTGCAAACCCACCCCTAAACCCGGACCACACATAAAAGTCACCCGAGAGCACATTCCAGTATTGGTCCGGGTTTGTATCCCCGGACACAAACCTGGACCACCCAAAAATTGTACAGAAAGTGTTTTTTTGCATTCTAATGATGGGGAATTGAATGGTAATGATAGTATAAGGTAATTAAGACATGAATAATGATGTTTAAAGGTCATTAGGAGTGTAAACAAGTTTTATAAGTGAATGAGAAAGTTGTGAGTTTAAGAACACATGAGTAAAACTAAGTTAAACGGGATAACGGGGTTAAGTATGGGAGTAATAGTTTTATATACCGTAACGCTTTGATGTTAATAAAAACATTTGAATGTTCAGTGGAACAAGTGTGAACCGAGGAACGAGTGGTGACCCGGTAAAGTATATCCATGGTGAAAGGTATGATTTTCTCATACTCCGTGTGCTAACCGAGTTACGTTGATTTGTGTGTTTGTGTGCCGGCTTAATCAAGATTAAAGCATGAAAATAATCCATTATTTGATTATGGTGTGCCTTGTTGTATGGTTTTGAGCTAACATACTTGTATGCCGGTGGGTCTAACATAGTGTATGGACCGACTCGTAGTGAGTAACGTTTGGCTAGACCCATAGATCGGGTCGATGCTATGATAACGAAAACGTGCAAACACACAAGCTATCCGTTAAAGTATAACGATAACGCTAACGTATGAACTCCCTATAATGTGAGGAGAAGTACGGGTTGAGTAAATACCCGATAACGGTTAGAAAACCATATTGAAACAATCCACGAAACAAATGAGAGTGGAAAGATAAGTAAACCTCCCTCAAGAGGATTAACGATAGTTCGAAGATGTGAACTAGTAAAGAAGGTAAAAGAGACCTAAGGGATCAGTAGCTCCCTTGAGACATGGTCAACCTCCTATATGAGGATTTTACCGATTTAAGAAATTAACCGGAAGTATGAGTAAGTGGAATGTATGGGTAACTCTTAAAACCTAAGATTAACCGAACTAAAGTAATGTTCCCAAGTCATTAGAAAACATCGAGAGTGATGCTTCTAGACTTAGACTATACATAATATATTATAACTCCGAGAGGGGAGTGTATGGGAATGAGAGTAGTCCGAGAGTAGTCGGACCTAAGTAAACGAGATAGGAACTAAGAGAGAGTTCCGCGAGCTAGTTGAACCTTCCCACCATGCTAGACCCAGAGTAGGGTCGAAACCGGGGAAGTAAGACGATGCTTGAGAGCCATGAGTTTTGGCCTAAGTAAGTATTGAGAGTAATAAGCGTGACGTAGGAGACCTGTAGTGTCTCGAGAATCTACAAGAGCTTGAGTATAATTAACCCAAGAGAATGGGTGAGATAATGAGTATGAATAACCCAAGAGTCTGGGTGAGTTAATGTGTAAAGTAACCCGAGAATGGGTGAGTATAAAATGTGTAGCCCAAGAGAGTGGGAGTGTATATGAATAAGTAACCCGAGAGAGCGGGTGAGATATTGAACGAGTAAACAAGGCATAGTGAGGAATAACCCTCAAGGCCTAAGAGTAAACTGATACAACTAACAACCTTGTTATGTTAGTTAGGAATTGTGTTCCGTGATTGGAAGAAGATTCCTTGAGTAATACATATATATTGTATTGCTATGATGCATGTTGTTTGACTAATGAACTCCATGTACATCCGACAAAAGTAGTCGGCGTACCCCGGTTAGCGCTCGGGGTATGCGAATTTCATATGCAGCTTTAAGCTGAGCCCCTAGGGGCAACGTTTTTATTCGCAGGTACACCGAAGACGAAACCGTACAAGAGTAGGACGGGGTTGGTGATAGCATGGTAGTTAGATTGTAATTACTTATGTATTGAACGAGGTGTAAGACCGAATATGTTATCGGCATCCATATAATGTAGACTCGGTATAGTAAGAAATGATTTGAGTAAAGTGTTGTATTGTGTATTCGGTTGTTCCAGTCCATCAGACCGTTACTGTATGTGAGTTAGGCCTGGTTAGCCATGAGGGTGGCTAACGGCGTTGTATCACCCTCTGTTGTATTTAGAGTTCCGCTGCAAGTTTAATGGTGAATTGTGACAGTTTAAGAGGTAATGATGAGATTAACAGTTGGGGTGTTACAAAAATGGTATCAGAGCGAAGTATCGCTCTGATGACTGGAAATACTGAAATACCCCAAACCTAGGTATGTTGTTTAAACACTAAATTATGGTGTATTAAGACTAAAAAGAGTCTTAGAAACATTAGTAAACAATTTAAACCATAGAAAACACAAATAAATACCTTAAGGTCAATAAGAGCCAAAATGTGCTCTAAGCTTGGGATAAGCTTGGTTAAGACCTAATGAACTTACCAATACTTTATTTGTGTGCTAATGAACATATTAAACCAATTAGCAAAGAAAACCAAGCTCGAAAACAAGCTAAATTACAAAATGTGCTTTAAGGAGTCTTAAAGCACATTTTTGAAAAATTGTCTTGTAAATGAGTTTTGAATGGCTAAATGGCCATCATTACTCTTTAATTAACATGTGTACTATATAGTATCACATTTGGAAGTCTATATCAATGGGAAATCAAAATTTCACTTCTATGTGCCTTGTTTTTATGAATAGTGACTTTATAAGCTAGTTTGTAGCATATGTTATTGTAAGTAATTAAATTGACAAATAAAGACTATAATACCCCTAAGTACTATTGGGGGCCGGTTTTTAAGGTGTGGTGACTCACCACCCTTGTTAACATGTTAAGTAAATAAAAGATGACTAATGGTTACTATTTGCTTTAAGGCATAAATATCTTCAAAAAGCAAAACTTATCTCATTCTCTTCTTTCCCTCCTCATTTCCCACGGTTCCAAGCTTTCTTCTACCCCTCTTCTTGCTCTCTCTCACGGTAATACACCACCACCATCAAAACTCCATCTTTGACCTCTTGTAATTCCTAGCTCACTTAACCAAATCAAAAACAAACACCACCATTCTCTTAGTCTCATCAAGCTCTTCATTCCTACCTTCTCAAAACTTCAAGACCACCATTTCGGTGCCATGGAGTTCCACCATTGAAGGAGCTTGAGCTTATATTTCTACATATTATTGATCTCCCTTGCTTCTAGGTAAGGAATCTCAAATAAAAACTTCATTTCCTCCATGTTTTGTTGTTGACCGAAAATGCCCATTGAATGTGCTCTTTATATGGCTTTGTTTTAGCTTCATTCCAACCTTTCAAGGACTAGGTGGAGTCCTCTCTTGATAGATATTCAAACTCTCTTCAAATACCAAGGTAAAACAACTATCTTAATGCTTTTGAAATAATGTAAAACCTAGGGTTTACAATGAGATTAAGCTTGAAGCTTGAATGCTCATTATATTGTTTGTATAATGTATAGAAGTTGACAAGCTATCAAATATCATTACCGGTTTTGTAAGGAAACAAGAAAGAAGTTTGTGAGGGAAAAGAGGTAAATATGCTAACCTAATGTAGTATAATGCCTTAGGAGAAATGAGCTTATAATGCTTGTTAAAACTACTTAAAGAGCTAATGATAATGACCTAGTGAAATGTTCTCAAGGAGATTAGTAAAAGGACATATGTGTTGTTGTATGTATTTGCAGGTCAAAGGCATATATATTGTGGAAATTCAGTGTTTATGAGTTATGCACTTTAAGGGCCTAAGAGCCATGCATTTTAAGGGCCTAAGTGCCATGCAATTTAAATTATGCACTATATTGTGATGAAGTGTAAATTTGGTGAAACTTTGTGTGTGAGAGTGTTCTTGGTGAATTTAGGTGTTCTTGTGTGCTTAATGGGGAAAACATTGTGTTTTGGCTTAGTAATGTTCTAGGAGAACCCATGTCAAAAATTAGGTAATGTATAGGAGGTTATAAGTGTTTAAGAGGATTTTGGGAAACTAGGAAGTCTTGGGTAGGGCTAGGTATTTTACTAGGAAAGAAACTTGTAAAGATGTTTAAGAAGTTGTTTAAAAAGAAAGAATGTTTGGAGATGATGTTGTAGTGGTGAGGAAGCATTTTGGGCATAGTGGTTATCATAGGTATGAAACACCACTTAGAGAACCAAGGAGAAAATATCATAAGTGTTAGGAATTTCGGTTTGGAATGAGTAAGTATTTAAGGTGATAGATAATGAGTTTCGTGGATGTTGTATGAGGATATAAGTGTACCAAATGATGCTAGTAAACATTAGGAGGCCTTAGGAGAAGTTTAGAGTTAAATGGGCAATGGAAAATAAGGGTCTGGAGCAGACCGACCTTGCGACCGAACTTGCCAAGGTCGGTCGAGCCCAGTTTACCCTCCGAGAATTGGTTTCTGGAACCGACCGAACTTGGGGACCGGACTTACAAGTTCGGTCGGGCTTGTGTTTTGTGTACGAATTAAGTTTCTGGAAATGACCGAACATGGGACCGGACTTGGCAAGTCCGGTCGGGGTAGAATTTTCAAACGGTAATGTGTTCTGGAATGGACCGAACTTGGGTAAGTTCGGTCGGTAAGTTCGGTCGGACCAAAACTTGTAAAAAAAAAAACAAACAAGAGTGGCTTTAGTAGTTAACCCTATGGGGTATAATGTAGGTAATGAAGGATTAGATTGGACATTAAAACATGTCATATAACCATGTTAAACACTTAATAAATTTGAAGTTAAGTTAATTAACCGACATTCTTGAATCATGTATAGGAGTGACCTACGGTGGAAACCAGTCGAAGCAAGGACCAAGGTATGGTTTTCTTGCAGTCTGTTGTCTACCGGTTTACACCGGCTTGTGTGTTGCCTGCTTTTCTGTGTGTTACGACCTTATAAGACTTAAGGCATGAAAAGAGTTTACGGTTGTTAAATATTATGATGTTGTATTATTGTGACTCCTTTCCCTTGGTGTGTCTAACAAGACCTAAACACTTGCTTGTGTGTTAACTTAACAAGAACATTGTGTGACCACTAACAAGTGCTAACCGGGGGAGTGAGGAGTCCGGTCTGTTCCGGCCACGCGTGTGAGGATGGGAGTCGATGACATATCCGGTTCGACTCTCTTGGTGTATGTTTGGGTTGTTTTCCAATTTGGTTTCAACCTTCCCTTAGCTTATCCAAAGCTAGTTACTGACTCACGTCGGGCCACAGGGGCATACTATGTTGTTTCGGTGTGCTTGGGATAACTATATCCGACACACCTTGGGTTAAGTTAACCGTTCAAATAATAGGACGGTAACGAGGTAAGTAACGAGCTTAGCATGAGTTTGGCAACAATCTCTAGGCTCACTGTGAATACTAACTATGGTGGAAGGTTCCTTGTGTGAACCGATCTTATGGTGTTATGTGTTGTTGTTGCGCTATGCAATTTCCCTTGCTATGCTATGATATGTATTTGTTGGATGTTTAAAAGGAATACCATGTTATCATGACAATTAGTTGCGCGTATCCCGGTAGCCGATGGGCTGCGCGTTAACCATACCAGCCAAGGGTTGCTGACCCCCTCGGGGGCTCCATATTTTTACTGCAGGATGACGATCGAAGAAGCGGAGTGGCTCTAGATTCTAGGTGGTAGAATACTTTTGATTATTTTGGATGTTGGGCCCGGGTGGCGCCTGTGCTCCCGCGGCGTTGTATTTTGGTACCGTTTTGTTGACAGTGGCGGATGTTTACAGTTTACAGTTGGTATGTAATTTAAATACTCGGTATTGTCGGTTATGTATATATAAGTGGATGTTAGTACCTAATGCTCGGGAGTCTGATCATCAGACCGATACACTTGTATTTATTCAGCCTTGTTAACCACGTGGGTGGTTGACGGCGTTGTAGCACCAGTCGTTTAGTTATTGTTTAGTGGTTTAAATTCCGCTGCGATTTCAAGTAATGATATGTGCGTAGTAGGGGTGTTACAAAAAGTGGTATCAGAGCGAAGTATCGCTCTGATGACGAGAATACCGAGCTTAGGAATATACCGAGTTAGGAAACCTAACCATAGTTACCTAAGTGAACAGTTGTGGAAAGGTTAACCACTAACTAAGTGTGGAGATACCTTATTGTCGGGAAACGTTACAACCGTTGGAACCGATAAATGTGCAAGCATAATGCTAATAAGTGTTCGTGTGAATTCAGATGTCAGGTAGAGCACGAGTGATAAGTCAGGAATTTACCTATTTCTAAAGGGTCTTTTGAGACCCAAGTTGTTATCATTTACTGCTAAATTCCTGTCTTATGAGTAATTTTATGTTTTTGTTGCAATTGTCTTCTTTTATGGTTTTTGTGTGCTTTTTCAGGTATTTAATCTCAAAAGAAACATTTTCATGTCATTGTTGGAGATCTTAGTTTTTCAAACAAGCTTAAGGAGTCAAGAAAATTCTTCATCGGACCAACTTCAAGCATGGTCCGGGACTTGTTCCATAACCTAAGTCCCGGACCACAAAACAGAGCAATTCTCGAAACAAATTCAGGCATGGTCCGGGACTTGTTCCATAACCTAAGTCCCGGACCACACAAGAAGGCAAGTCTCGAATCAAATTAATGGGGTGGTCCGGGACTTTATACAGGACTTAAGTCCCGGACCACATGCTGAAAACGAAGGTTTGTAGCGCCGTGAAAGTGAAGAGAATTATTCTCTTCATAATTAAACCACCACCCATTACGTACTCCTTTCCAGACTACATGCCATCACGATCACGATTATTGCTCTACTTTCCAGATCTAATTTCTTTTCCAACCATACACCACGTTACTTTGGTCTTCTTTCCAGCTTCATCCACCAACCAAAACACCATCGCACTCACCATTTACTCATCTGTATACACACTATAAATAGAGTGCTAGCCCAACACTTCAAAACACACAATTTTCTGGACATCAATCTCTCCCTCCATAAATCCTCCACATATCCACCCAGTACGTAGTATTACTACTACTACTAATCATCTTCATCCCATTACATCCATACCACCACCTACAGTACGTACAACACCCATCACTCCTCCACCTGATCACATAATACTCCTCCACACACACACTCCATTTATCATCCATTTCCACCAGAAGATAGAAGACCAAGAGGAGAAGAGAAGGAAGAATTGCTCACCTCCTCCAAAGCTAACCTCCTTCATAAACATGGCTTCTTCTATCCCTATCTTAGTTTTACTTATCATTATGCTTGAGTAATTCTATTAGCACTTTGGGATGGGGATATGAACTTAAATCCCCCATCTATGTTGTAAAACCTACACTTTATTTATTGCGGTTGTTTTCTCTCTTTTGTTTCATTAATGTTATAACCTGATCATTTATAGCATTTGTGGTGATTTCCAACAACATATGATTTTGAGTTGGGAGTTGTGACCGAAAAGAGAGAGGAACCTTAGATTATGGCTAGCTTGATTAGTTGGTGAAATTTAGGCTATTAATATGGACTTGTTGTTAATGCTATCTAGTGATTTGAACTCTACTTGATTAGAGAGTTGGAAGCAAGCTAGGTAAGAGTTGGTTTATTCATGATTTGAAGACCTTTACATTAGTCCAGATAGACAATCTGAGTGAAGTGGGTTTACATATAGTTGGGGTGAATTTAGGGGATTACAACCATCCTAAAGGTGCTTTCCATTCCAATTCATTACATCACATTTTATCTACTGCTTTTATTTTACAATTCCTCTTTGAACCAAACCAATACACTTGCCTTCGGCTAAACCCCCTTTATTTACTGTTTTATAACCGATACCGAAGCTAGGGAGATCGATATACCAATTTCCTAGTGGAACGACATCTTTACTACTACTACGACTAGGGTTCACTTGCCCTTTTTCGTGCTTTCAATAACACCCCTTTAAAACTATCAACAAGTTTTTGGCGCCGTGCCGGGGAAATTGATAGTCCCTATCATTTTCCCCAGTTTCGGTAATTTCGGTTTCATTTATTTTAAGTTTCCTTTAACTCTTATTTTTCTTTTCTCCTGTGCATGCCAAGTACTCGAACTAGCAACTCTCCTCTCGCTAGTCCAAGGTCCGAGCCTGAAAGATCATTTAGGAAAATCAGAAGGAATTTATTCAATCACACCATGGCCGACGATCACCACGAGCCAGAGACACCACCAATCCAACACCGACCTCTCAAGGACTACCACCGGCCGAACACCGAAGGAAGAGCATCAGCGATAGTTCTTCCAACCTTGACACCAAACGAAGCTTCTCAATGGGCCTTCAAAACCCATTTTATCACTGCAATTCGGGATCAAGGAAAATTCAGTGGGGCGAATCCGGATGATGCTCCAAATCACTTGAGCCTCTTCTTGGACTTCTGCAACTCATTCGGCAAAACGGGCAATCTGAACGAGAGGATCCGGCTACAACTCTTTCCACATTCATTGTCCGACTCAGCTCTAAGATGGTATCGAAGCCTCCCGTCAAGATCCATCCAAACATGGGAGCAAATGGCTAGTAAGTTTCTTGCCAAGTACTATCCCACAAGCAGGACGAGGCAACTAATCGGCGAAATAAACACCTTCTGCCAAGAACCAGGCGAGACTTTATACGATGCTTGGGACCGGTTCAAGGAGATGCTATTGAACTGCTCACACCATGGCCTAGACGACCAATCACTATGCTTGTCATTTTTCAACGGGCTAGACGACTCCAACCGCCTTCTTGTAAACTCCTCTGCAGGAGGAAGTTTCATGACAAAGTCTCCTGAAGAAGGAATGGAGCTCTTAGAGACAATGACGAGTGACACAAGACAATGGTCCAGAGCAAAGGGGAGAGCACCAAGAGCAGCCGGCCTTCTTCATGTACAACCCACCGATCATCTCTCAGCACAGATCTCGTCTCTCACGAAGATGGTAGAGAAGCTAGCTACCGCACAAACCGAAATTGTCAAGACAATAGCTTCTTCATCTTCCAGCCAAACCTCAGAGGGATGTGCCATTTGTGCGGGTCCTCACGACACTAGATGCTGTGAGGGAGAGATGAACCAACAGGAGGATGTAAACTTCATCGGCAACCAAGCATACAACAACAACAACGCGCCATGGAGAAACCATCCAAACTTTTCGGGAGAACCGACCAAGGCCAAGGAGGATAGAGACAAACTTACAACAACTCCCAAGGGTACAGACCCCAACAACCCAATCAACCTTCAAACCTTCAACAAGGGTATAGACCACAAGGAGCCCCTCCGGGTTTCCAAAATCAAAAACAACAAGAGCCACAATCTTCTCCCCCAGCGGGACTTCAAGGTTAGAGAACCTAATGGCTGATGTGACTTTATCATCGCTACAAAGACCAAGTTTTCAGAACAAGAGGCTTTCAAAAAAACATTGAAACCCAGCTTAGTCAGATATCTCAGCAAATCTCCCGAAGACCACCGGGCACCCTTCCAAGTCAACCAAATCCCAATCCAAGGGAAGAAGCTAAAGCAATAACCTTGAGAAGCGGCCGGGATCTTCAACCCTCCTACCCACCAGACAACCAAGAGATCCAAAATGAAAGTCAAGATCATCAAGAAGAAGAACAAGAGATTGTTGAGGAAGTTCCTCCTCAACCGAAAGACACTCCCAAGGAGAAAGAGGCTCCTGAATCATCTTCTCCTTCTACTCTTGCTAGACCTCCACTTCCTCTTCCATTCCCAAATAGACTTAAAAAGAGAAACTTAGATGAACAATTTGGGAAGTTTTTAAGCATCTTTAACAAACTGACAATCAATCTTCCTTTTGCAGATGCTCTGAAACAAATGCCGATCTACGCCAAGTTCATGAAGGACATCCTAGCTAATAAAAGAGCAACGCTTGGAACGGAGACGGTGCAACTCACTGAAGAGATCTCGGCAGTCCTACTACGGAACCCTCCTCCAAAACTTGGAGATCCTGGTTTGCCTATAATCCCTTGCTCTATCGGTAATATAAATTGTGGTAGTGGATTATGTGATTTAGGTGCAAGCATAAATCTCATGCCACTTTCAATTTTCAATAAACTTGGGATTGGTGAATGTGCACCCACTGCCATGCAATTGCAACTAGCTGATAGGTCTCTAGTCTTCCCAAAAGGGAAAGTCGAGGATTTGGTAGTGACCGTAGGGACATTTGTTTTTCCGGCAGATTTTATTGTCATCGATATGGAGGAGGATGCTAGAGTTCCGCTAATTTTAGGTCGTCCTTTCTTAAGGACTGCTAGGACTCTGATAGATGTGGAAAGTGGAAAAATTATCTTAAGATTCCATGATGAGAAACTTGAATTTGACATGTCCAAGGTAGTAAAGAAACCCGCACATGCGGAAGCTGCTTTCACTATAGATATTGTTGAATCTATTCTACAAGATAATTACTCTAATTGTTTTGAGTGTGATACTTTGACACTGCTCTGACTGATCCTTGTGGAGACAGGGAGGAAGAACCAGAGGTAAAAGAGATGGTGGCTGAATTAGACAGGAGGTCTATGCCTTATCGATCATACTACCCACCACCGGAGCCCTTGGAACGGACTGCACAAAAGCTCCTCACCTCGATTGAGAAGCCACCTACCATAGAATTGAAGCCCCTACCCTCTCACCTAAAATATGTCTACCTAACAAACCCCTGTGATCTTCCTGTCATTATTTCTTCTTCTCTCACAGGTACACAGGAGGACAGTTTGTTGAAAGTGCTTCGAAGCCACAGAGAGCCATCGGGTGGTCCATTTCTGATATAAAGGGTATCAATCCTAACTTCTGCACTCATCGAATCTTCATGGAGGATAGCTTCAAACCGCTAGTTCAACCACAAAGGAGGCTGAATCCGAACATGAAAGAAGTTGTCAAAAAGGAGGTGCTTAAACTACTGGACTCTGACATCATCTACCCTATTTCTGATAGCAAGTGGGTAAGTCCGGTACAAGTAGTGCCAAAGAAGGGAGGAACTACGGTAGTACCTAATGAAAGGGGTGAGTTAGTCCCCCAACGAACCACTACAGGGTGGAGAGTCTGTATAGACTATAGAAAGCTCAATGCCGCCACAAGAAAGGATCATTTCCCCTTGCCATTCATTGATCAGATGCTCGAGAGGCTGGCAGGTCAAGATTACTACTGTTTCCTTGATGGTTATTCGGGATACTTTCAAATCCCCATAGCCCCTGAAGATCAAGAGAAGACAACCTTCACCTGCCCGTATGGAACTTTTGCCTACCAAAGGATGCCATTTGGTCTATGCAATGCACCTGCCACATTCCAAAGGTGCATGATGGCCATATTCTCAGAGTTCTTGGAGAAAAGCATCGAAGTGTTCATGGATGACTTCTCAGTTTTCGGGCTCACATTTGAAACATGTTTATCAAACTTGGATGCCATACTGACACGATGTGAAGAGACAAATTTGGTGCTCAACTGGGAGAAGTGCCACTTCATGGTCAGGGAAGGGATTGTCCTTGGGCATAAGATCTCCTCCAAAGGCATAGAAGTCGACAAAGCCAAGGTAGAAGTTATCGAGAAGCTCCCGCCACCAAACTCAGTCAATGACATTAGAAGCTTCCTCGGGCATGCCGGATTCTACAGGAGGTTTATAAAGGATTTCTCAAAAATCTCTAAACCACTTTGTGACCTCCTAGCCAAGGATGCCAAATTTGACTTCACCCAGGAATGCCTTGAAGCCTTTAATACCTTGAAGGAATGCCTCATCTCAGCCCCTATTGTGGTGTCACCGGATTGGAATCTTCCTTTCGAAATCATGTGCGATGCCAGTGACTACGCAGTTGGGGCGGCTCTATGTCAGAAGAGAGACAAGGTGTTGAGAACCATTTATTATGCTAGCAAGACCTTGAACGACGCCCAGAAGAACTACTCTACAACCGAAAAGGAACTTCTGGCGATCGTCTTTGCACTAGATAAGTTCCGCTCCTATCTCTTGGGTAGCAAGGTAATTGTACATACCGACCATTCAGCTCTCAAATATCTCTTCACCAAAGAGGACGCCAAACCGAGGCTCTTGCGATGGATTCTGTTGTTGCAAGAATTTGAACTCGAAGTTAGAGATAAACCAGGCACTCAAAATGTTGTTGCTGATCACTTGTCTCGTTTGGAGACACCGGAAGAAAATGCTCCTATAAATGAACTTTTTCCAGATGAAACAGTATTCACCATTGGAGAGACCGGAGATCCATGGTTTGCCGACATTGCAAACTACTTGGTAAGAGGAGTAATACCATTTGAGCTTACATACCAGCAGAGGAAGAAATTTTTCGCTGACGTCAAACACTACTTTTGGGATGACCCTTACCTCTTCCGAGTCTGTGCCGATGGGATGTGTAATGGTATGAAATATACCATGCGGAAGGTTAAAGTGTCTACCGAAGGCCTGCTAGCGGAAGGACTACTATCGGAGACCAATTGTCAGAAGGCCTGCTACCGAAAGGCCCCGATGCGGAGGGATCTACCAAGAGACTCTACCGGAGGCCAATTGTCGGAAGGCCTATCGTTGGAAACCCTACTACCGGAAGGATTATTGTTATAGTGACGGTCCGGAAGAGTTAGTCCAATGCGGAAGCGGTATTCCAGTCCGGAGAGATTACCCGTAAAAGGACTGATAGTTATGTTTATGTAATACTATCACATGTATAGGGGCAAAAGGGTAAACCTAGTGATAGAAAGTCTATAAATAGAAGTAGAGGGGCTCATTTGTAAGGGACTCAAGTTAGAAAAGAGATGGCTCATCCCCAAAAGGCTCTCTAGAGTTGTAAACCCAAGAATGAATAATAACTCTGTCTAGAAGTGGACGTAGGCCGGATTATTGGCCGAACCACTATAATCCTTGGTGTCCGAGTTCGTATCCGAATCTACCGTTTCATTTGGCGCCGTCTGTGGGAAACGAACAACCAACAATGGTGACCACGATTAGCCACGGCGGGAGATAATCGTTCGATCGGAAAACATAGAAGGGAGGATTTTATGAATCTCCATGCGTAGAATTTCACCAAGAAACGAACAACCAGAAAAGGTAACCACGATACAGCCACGACTGATCGCAACTGTTCGATCGAAACAACGGAATTGAAGGATATCACGAATCTACATACGAGGAATTTCATCAAGGAAAAGCATCACAAGAAACAGCAGCATCAAACTCCGAACGAAAATTCTCAATCAGAATCGCAAGAAGAGAATCAAAGACAATGGAATTCTCTCAGGTCCAGATGACGATAGCGTCGGTATCAAGAAAAACAAAACTGTGACGAATCACATCGTCAATCGCTACGAGGGGCGAAAGTGGAGTCGGATCCAAGCAAGAAGAACGAAGGATACATAGATGAAGAATTGAGCGTGTAACTCAAAGGTTTTATCCACCAATCTCGAAACTACGCCATCACAAGAAAGAGATTCCCTCTAGTTTCGCGTAATCAGGTGACCAGGAAATACTGGAAGATGAAGAAGGAAATGTACTTGGCTAAAAGGATAGATCTGGTTTAAAGCGTATAAACATTAGACATCTCAGCACCGCCGAGATTCAACAATGAAAGGTTGTATTGAACATTCAGGATCAAAACAAAGGAGTCTCGGAAAATCAGTTTGCAGAAGTCGAAAAGGGAAGAAAATCGAAGGAAGTAAATCCCGAAGGAATCAACTCAAAAGTTGATTTTCGATGATCATGAAGCACGAAAACGACTGCGATAACTGCCGCATAGATTTCGAGGGACAGATCTCTGTTCGAAGGTTCAATATCGCTTCTCGATATGTAGTCATGAGTTGATCCGTGACGGCACCGCTACTGCTATGAGCGGTATATCAATTCAAGACGGAATTCCTGAATAAATTCAGACCTGGCCACGTTCTTCATTTAAAGACCGGGCGTAGCCTCTAGCCATCAAGAAGGTGCTCTAGCTACCGGAGGGAGGACAAGGCCCTGTAGAGGCTTCTCCCGGCGGTTTTGGTCGGGGCGGCATCTTAACTCCGGAGCTTGAAAATAAGATCGCAAGATGCCGGCTTCTACTAGTGGAACCCAAGATGGGAGACCTCAGATAAAAAAAGGGAAGGCTAAAGCTGCGAAAAATCCGTGCGTACTATGGTGATCACAGTAGTGCCCCGGTCCAACAAACAGGGAAGTATTTTATCTTATTCAGCTATATGACTTACCAAACTTTATTTTAGAAGCTCGATATACAGATCGAATCCGTGTCTTGAAGTATATGCTTAATGGTCTGCATCTTTTTACTTAGAAGCTATTAACAGCTGGGGGATACTCCTTTGGATTCTGCAACTTTTGCTTCTATTTATAGGATAGGTGGAGTACGATTAATTACATTCTATGCTCTGTAATTATTTCGAAGTTCTAATCGTCATGCCATGAAATTTTTGATAGTTTTAACGAAAACGAGGTTGTGAGGCAGCCTGCATAAAACGAGAAAAAAGGATGTGATGGTATATTCATCGGTAATGACTGTTACAGCGGTTTAGTTTTTATTAATGTCCAAATCATCCTCTGTTTTTGCTCATTTGAAAGGCTGATTGGTTAGTACTTAGGCTCCCTCTATTGTTATTGTCGGAGGCTTAGTCATACATAAGCCGGAAGCATTCATAATCCGGATTGCATGCTGTTCACTATCCGATCATGTGAATAGTTTTATATTTGCTTCGAGCACCTGCCTTTGCTGCTGCTTAAGCTATAGAAAAGAACATCGTACTGAGACATGTCCTATTCTTTACAATGTTGTGTTACTCATTACCTGAAACTGATACTGCTGCTAATCATGCTGCACATATCAAATAACTATCAAAATTGTAAATTCAACGGTACAGCTTAGGTAGGATCGAAATCATACTTTAATCGTATTTCTTATGAATAGTTTAATTCTAAACGCTTGCTAAAGTCTTCCCAATATGTTATATTAATGCTTTGAGCAAATATCCAACTAATTTTTATAGCAGATGAGATTGTCGTCGCAGAGGGGTTTGAATCCCATCCCCGAGAGAATCGTTTTCCACCCTTGGTAGAATCGAGGCCCACCTTCAAAGTACCGATAAAAAGCAGGGAGAAGAGAGAGTTTGAGGCAACCGGAGTTATCACTTCGCTTTCGAAGAAGTCTACAGACGGAGAATGTCACCCGGAAGGAAATTGGCTACCGGGGGATCCTGTTGCCCGAAAGGAGGGTTCGACGGAAGAACCTGTTTCGCCTAACGCTCTCGAACAGTTGTGCAAATTCGAAACCCATAGCTCAAAGACCTTCTAAGAGTATCACCTCAAGTGCTGCTGCTGTGCGAGTTCATTCATGCACGTACCGTGCAGTTTGCTGAAAATATCGGAAGATGGTGAGACGAGAAACGGAACCTCCGGTAGAAATCTAGATAACCTCTCCGATAGAAATCTGGATATCATCTCCGGTAGAAGTTTGGATATCCTCTCCGGTAGAAACTCCCCACCACAGCGAAGCACGCGTCTTGTTCCGGTAACTTCCGCATGGGCATATAAATTCAGAGTATAACAATGTCAAGCTTCCGATAACGTCTGGAAGCCACCAAGAGGAAGTTCTATGGTGTCATCGACCTACAGTCAACTCTCGCATACAACATCCATGTCACTCCTCGAAAGATTTGTGGCTCCGAGAAATAACAATGCGGGAAGCAGCGCAGGGGAACACCAAACGTATGTTGAATTTTTCCCTTCCGGAAAAATTTTCGTAAAGCAACGCTTCAGTCACCAGGGTGGGAGGCGACCGGAACGACAGATATTCGACGTCAATACTCGGAGGGTGTACCCTGAAAAGATTCGGAGACCGATGTCACCCTTTGGAAGTCGTACCCCGAGGGATTCAAGAGGGTGATAGTATGACCTCGGACGGTATCTTCGCACATCCTATCACCCGAAGTTAACCTCTACCGTTAACCAATTGAGTTTTCCACCGGTAATCGATTGGGGTATCCTCCGGTAGCAGATTGAAATCTCCATCGGTAGCAATATGTCCTGCTATCTTGACCAGTAGCATGTACTACCGGGAGCCGCTAGCGGAGTCTTCGGAGTCGCAAGGCAAAAAAAAAAACACGATCCGATGAAAAAAGCTACCAACAGTTGAAGCTTTTAAGTGAAGACTTGAGGCTCCAAGTTGCGTCAGGGTTAAAACGCTGTCCGAGGGTTGTTGTGGAAGGAACGACAGTCCAGAAGTTGTACGCTGCAGAACCGTGAAAAAATAGAGGCATTACAGAATAATCTGACGGAAGGGGGCTGCGTAAGGTGGCATTCCCTGCTGCCAAGAGAGTTTATATTTAGCAAAGTTTACTACCGGTGGAAATATGGAATTAAACAAACTGTCGTTACCATCCGACCTCTCTCCATCCATAGCAACTTTTTCCCTCCGCTGGTAGCATTTTCTCTTCGGTCACAGGCACCTCCGGTAGAAGTGATCTTTTCCTGCGGTAGTACTTCATCGCTTGAAGTAGACTTCTCACTTCCGGAGGCATGAGAAATACAATGAAGGTACCGGTAGTCACCGGTAGCATCTTCTCGCCTCCTTCGCTAGTAACTTTTTTCATCTCCGGAACAAGTCTACCAGAGGGAACCATGTTTTGGGCAGACATAAGCTTCCAAAAGTACATCGGTAAAGTCAATCTAAAAGAGGTACCAACTTTTAATATTTCATTGTGAATGTTGTTTTGTCACCAGAAGTTTACAAAACGTTCTCCAGAGGATTGATCACCCTCTAGTTTTCAAAAAGAAATATTTTAAAAACAATTTCTGATTTACTTAAAACAAAGACCAGCGAGTCTGGAAAAAAAAAAGAGAGAGAAAAAGAGAAAAAAATGTGTATCCGACGATCTACCATCAAAGAATGGTAGTGTTTTGTATCCGACGATCTACCATCAAAGAATGGTAGTGTAATGTATCCGACGATCTCACTGTCAGCGTCCTGGCAGTAGAGTGTTAATCCGACGATCTCACCGGCTCAAAGTCGGTAGAGTGTTAAACCGACGATCTCACCATGTGTACAGTGGTAGAGTGTGAAAGCATGAAAGTGTAACTAAGGGGTTACCAAAAGAGATCTTGGCAAAAAAAAAAAAAAAGAGCATTCTAAAATTCTTCATTATAAGGGTCTCCAACTTTTGGGAAGCAATAGAATTTTTAGGAATTACTTTTTGTTCAACTCAGACTTGTGCTATCCATGTACTTAGACAGGCTGCTCTAGAAAACCTATAGGCTGTGTATTTGGGTTTTCTATCCCCGTGATTAATATGCTCTAACTAACAAAAAACTTTTGGGAAGTCCGGTCGCTCCGGGCCGCCCAAAAGACAAGTATCTTTTAATCTGTCAAAATTAGGTATGCAGGTCCAAAGAATAAAGTGATTCAAGCAGGAATCTGATTATCAAAGGAATCTGATTATGAAGTAATATCCCATTATTATTATTATCTCGGACTTCTTGAAATTATTGGTCTTCTGGAATTATTATGGTCTTCTGGAATTATTATGGTCTTCTGGGATTATTATGGTCCTTCGGAATTCCAGATCTTTGGATTTCTTATTATGGCACGGTCAAGGAACGGAGACCTCTTCTCAGGAATACAAGTGGGACTTCATCACCCCCGGAACCTGTGGGACTTCTTTGTTTCCGGAAGACAAGCTCTTACATAGGCTAAAGTTTTTAAGTTAATTTCCTTTTTTAGGCAAAAAGAAAAAGAACTTGTGGGACTAGGAGATATATAGTAGGAAAAAAAGAGTACAAAGTGTAAATTTTATCTTCTTTTATAAGTTCCACTTTTTAGTGCTAAAAAGTAGAACTTGTGGGACTGATGTAATGGTATGAAATATACCATGCGGAAGGTTAAAGTGTCTACCGAAGGCCTGCTAGCGGAAGGACTACTATCGGAGACCAATTGTCAGAAGGCCTGCTACCGAAAGGCCCCGATGCGGAGGGATCTACCAAGAGACTCTACCGGAGGCCAATTGTCGGAAGGCCTATCGTTGGAAACCCTACTACCGGAAGGATTATTGTTATAGTGACGGTCCGGAAGAGTTAGTCCAATGCGGAAGCGGTATTCCAGTCCGGAGAGATTACCCGTAAAAGGACTGATAGTTATGTTTATGTAATACTATCACATGTATAGGGGCAAAAGGGTAAACCTAGTGATAGAAAGTCTATAAATAGAAGTAGAGGGGCTCATTTGTAAGGGACTCAAGTTAGAAAAGAGATGGCTCATCCCCAAAAGGCTCTCTAGAGTTGTAAACCCAAGAATGAATAATAACTCTGTCTAGAAGTGGACGTAGGCCGGATTATTGGCCGAACCACTATAATCCTTGGTGTCCGAGTTCGTATCCGAATCTACCGTTTCAGGATGATCAGAAGGTGTGTACCACAAAATGAAGTTCAAAACATCCTCACCCATTGCCATTCCCTCGAAGTGGGAGGACACCACGGACCAGCGAGGACAGCGGCCAAGGTACTACAGTCCGGATTCTTCTGAAAAACGCTTCATAAAGATTGTCATGCCTTTGTAGCCGCTTGTGACCGTTGCCAAATGCTGGGGAACATATCCCGAAAGCATGAGATGCCATTAAATGTGATGATCGAGGTTGAACCCTTTGATTTATGGGGCATCGACTTCATGGGTCCTTTCCCTTCCTCTCACTCAAATCTCTTCATCTTGGTGGCAGTAGACTATGTCACAAAATGGGTGGAAGCCATTGCATCCCCCACCAATGATGCCAAGGTGGTAACTAAGTTCTTAAGGAAAAACATCTTCACACGATTTGGGGTGCCTCGAGCAATTCTCAGTGATGGGGAATTCACTTTTGCAATAAACAATTCGATGCATTAATGGAAAAATATGGAGTGAGACATAAGGTATCCCTACCCTACCACCCTCAAACCAATGGACAAGCCGAGGTAACCAACAGAGAGTTAAAATGGATACTGCAAAAGACCGTGAACTCATCCAGGAAAGATTGGTCTTCCAAACTCGACGATGCACTATGGGCTTACCGAACAGCATACAAGACTCCCATAGGGATGTCTCCATACCGTCTAGTCTTCGGAAAGGCTTGCCACTTACCCGTCGAGTTAGAACACAAATCCTTTTGGGCTGTGAAAGCCCTGAACTTTGACCTAAAGAGTGCCTCTGACAAAAGAAAGTTTCAACTCACCGAACTAGAAGAATTCGGGAAGATGCCTATGAGAACAACCGCATCTACAAGGAAAAGACTAAGAGATGGCATGACAAGATGATCCTAAAGCGGGAGTTCCATGAGGGCGATCGAGTGTTGCTTTACAACTCAAGATTAAAACTCTTTCCGGGAAAACTAAAATCACATTGGTCTGGACCATTCACCATCACCAAAGTGACTCCATATGGTGCAATCGAGCTCAAAAACATCAAGGGAGAAACATTCATGGTCAATGGTCCAGGTTGAAGCATTACCTCGGGGGCAACATCGGGAAGGTTGATGAACGTCCTCTTTACTTACAAGAAACTCAGGTTTGATCTAACCTCACAAGGTCTAGCCAAAGACTGAAAAGATGGGCAGCTCATTGGGAGGCAACCCAATCTCCTTTCTTGTCTCATCTTGATTTTCATTTTAATTCATGTTTTTACGTGTGTTAGTTATTTTTCTGTGGTTATTTGTTGTCAAAGTGTAGGCAGAGAAACAGAGTATTCGAAGACAATCCTTCGGTAGACCAAACAGAGTGGTCCGGGACTTCAACCATATCTTAAGTCCCGGACCAGAGGAGTAGGCGACTCTCGAACAAAAAAAAATAGGGGTCCGGGACCTCAGACAGACCTTAAGTCCCGGACCGAATACGAAGCAAAACTCGGAAAAAAAAAGGTACGAGTGGTCCGGGATCTTACCACTACCCTAAGTCCCGGACCATTATCGATGAAAACTCTCGACCTATTTTAATACATAGGTCCGGGACTTTAACCACACCCTAAGTCCCGGACCGTCTGTCGATGTTAAAAAAAAATACCGTCTTCAACCTCCATTCTTCTCACAATCTGAAATCCCTAACTCCCGACATTTTACCTGTTCCTTCGCCGCTCCACACCAGCACCACCCCAATCTCCTCCAGTTCGCCGTCACCTTCGCCACCCACACTCCCGATCCGCCCTCATCTCCACCTCGCTCCGAATTCACAACGACCACCGCCCCAATCTCTCCTCTCTGTTCCGCCTCGCACCACAACCCCAATCCCCCTATCGCATTCTCCCTCTCTCGCTCTCCACTTTCTCTGTCGCACCACAGCACCACCATTTCACTCCAGCCAAACCACCGACCTCTCCGCCCTGCTCCCTCGCGCGCGACCTCACACCAGACCACCGCCAACCTAAACCTTCGCTCTCGCATTCGACAGCCGCTCCTCCCTTTCCCTTCCGTCGCGCACCACACCACTAAACACCTCGCCCAGTTCCTTTGACCCAACACCTTCGCACCACAGTTCCACCTTCGCAACCCCAAACTAAACGCAGCCTTAATCTTCAGCCCTAAATCCAAAAATTTACCAATGGCATCCAAACGAGCTCGACGCGCCAACACTGCCGCTTCTTTTTCTTCAACAGACGCTCCTCCACTTCGGGTCCAGGAAACTGAGCTTTCCGAATTCGTTTCTCGAGCTGCGGGGATTGGTTCCGAGCCAAAGAGCGCAAAATTATTTACGAAAGGTCAGTGTGCCCATCCTTAATCAATGAGTTCAATTTGGAAAATATATTTGGTGCAAGGAACTGGGTATGTCTGTTGACCCGGGGAGGGAAATTCTACCCGTTTGGTGAAACTATTCTATGCTAATGCCACGGTGAGTGAGAACGGCAGAGTTATAAAGTCAAATGTTAAGGGGAAGGAAATAAATGTGAGTAGCTCCGGTATTAGACATGCATTGCAATTACCGGTTAGGACTAGAGTCCCGACTGACGCGGACAGGGAAAATCAGGAACTACGTGAGCGTCAGGCTAAGGATCACTATCTGAATCTGATTGTGAATGATCCGGCTGTCCAAAACCGCCAGAGGCGGAACCAACGGGACAAGCAGGTGATTACAGGTGACAAACTGCCCACACCGTTGGAGCGTCTGCTCTTGGGGATAATCATGTACAATGTCCGACCCAGGGAGTGTGCGGACCTGAATGTAATTGACTGCTATGTCCTGCGCTACCTGTTGGATGATGAGCTTGCGCAGGTAGCGTACCCCATCGCTTTGCATGGGATCATCTATCAGTCCATGTTTCGGATTGTTGACACAGATAGCAGTGGCTCTCTTCCCTTTCCCCACCTATTGCAGTCTTTCTTCGATGACGCCGGGGTAGATTGCTCAAATGAAGAACCCCAATACCCCCGGTCTTCCATTGGCATGACAATGCGCTTCTATCAGTGGGAGAAGATAGATCAGTGGGTGAAGCGTCGCGCGCTGCACGAGCACCCCGAGTTGCTGACGTTGCTGCGAACGCTGATGAGGTTGCTGCTGAGGCTGATGCTGTAGGTGATGGGGCCCAGGACATTCCGATACCTGCTGGACCGGCCCCGGGTTATGACGAGCTGCTGCGTGAGTTTAGAGACTGGAGGGGGACGGCCACAGCCCGCTTTGATCAGATAGATAGTCGTCTAGATGGGTATGGTCAGAGACTCTCATCTTTAGAGACCTGTCATACTGAGTACGAGGCTCGACAGGCTGCTCAGTTTGCCGAGTACCAGGCTCAGCAGGCTGCTCAGTTTGCTGAGTACCAGGCCCAGCAGGATGCCCGATTCCAGGCTTATGATGAGCGCTTCTCACAGTTGGAGTCTTGGCGCATGCCCCGGCGGTAGTACATGAGTTGGTCTATGCTCCAAACCTACATCCATCCATCTATCTTTTATTGCACCTTTTGATTTTCAGCTGACGTTGACGTTTGTGATATTTTAATGTCTTTTAGCTTGTTAGGTTGCAACTTCTGGTGACCTTCGTTTTCTTTTTGGATTGTTATTGTTATTTTGGTACTCCTGCTACTTACACTTCGTGGTTATGTTCACTGCTTCCCTTGCTATATATTGTCTGCTGCTTAGTGATATTCAAACAGGACTGCCAAATTTTTGTGTGCGATATCGAAAGAATACAAAGGAGACTCTGCCGAAATTTTTCCAACCCCCTTAAGTCTCCCATTCCTTGTCTTAAGTGTGGGGACGTCATCTTCACCGCTGATTCAGGGGAGTCTTATTCTTTCTTTTGCACTATACTCATATTCTAGTAGCAATGAGGACATTGCTATTTTCTAAGTGTGGGGAAGTAGTATGAGGGTTGCACATCTAAATTGTTTGTTTTCAGTGGCTCCTGACAATACTTATTCCCCCTTCACTAACCTTTGATAACCCCCACAAAAATTTTTAATTCGACATACTTGGTTTTCACTTGTGGTCAGATGCATCAGTCGGGAATAACGTACGAGTAGCGAAAATTTTTGAGATTTAATCTGAAACTTCGGTCATAAGAACTTGGGTTATACTGCTTGGATTGTCAGTTTTGGTTAAAATTTTCATCTATTTCCTTCAAATAAAAGGTGAGACTATTGTGTGACTATTTTGTTTGAACTAACTTGGGGCTTTGGGAAAGTTTTGGAATGAATGGAAGGAAAGGACAAAGGCAAGGTACTCCTCTAATCTACTCTGAACCGGAACAGGCCTCTCCCATTCGGTAATTAAGCTCATGGAGTGTCTCATCACTTATCTACCTAAGATCATCTGATCTGGGATAGAAGGCCCAACACCGCTACAAGGATGGGGAGAAAAAGTCTAAGGGGATGAAATGAATAATGTTTACTCAGAAAAATTAGAAGGAAAGTTCTTTCATGCTGAACAGTTTATGGCAAATTCTTCCTTGATTATGAGTACGTGGCAATGAAAGGTAATGTGGAATATGACATTACTTCTTGCCCCTTGTCGTCCAATGAATTGTGGAAAGTAAACGGAAAGTAAAGCCCTAAGTACAGTTTGGATTCAATAGTTATGATGATAGTCTCATGCATTTGTCAAACACACTAGCTTCACTGTTTAAGAAAACTTGCAGTACAAGTCATTGTCTCTTCTTACTGTCTTTCAGCATTAGATTTCCTTGTACATTTTCCTGACCTGATAAATCCCCGCTTTTGAAAATCTGGTACATTATGCTTGCGGTAATTGCTTGAGGACAAGCAAAGGTTAAGTGTGGGGACGTTGATAAGTCAGGAATTTACCTATTTCTAAAGGGTCTTTTGAGACCCAAGTTGTTATCATTTACTGCTAAATTCCTGTCTTATGAGTAATTTTATGTTTTTGTTGCAATTGTCTTCTTTTATGGTTTTTGTGTGCTTTTTCAGGTATTTAATCTCAAAAGAAACATTTTCATGTCATTGTTGGAGATCTTAGTTTTTCAAACAAGCTTAAGGAGTCAAGAAAATTCTTCATCGGACCAACTTCAAGCATGGTCCGGGACTTGTTCCATAACCTAAGTCCCGGACCACAAAACAGAGCAATTCTCGAAACAAATTCAGGCATGGTCCGGGACTTGTTCCATAACCTAAGTCCCGGACCACACAAGAAGGCAAGTCTCGAATCAAATTAATGGGGTGGTCCGGGACTTTATACAGGACTTAAGTCCCGGACCACATGCTGAAAACGAAGGTCTGTAGCGCCGCGAAAGTGAAGAGAATTATTCTCTTCATAATTAAACCACCGCCCATTACATACTCCTTTCCAGACTACATGCCATCACGATCACGATTATTGCTCTACTTTCCAGATCAATTTCTTTTCCAACCATACACCACGTTACTTTGGTCTTCTTTCCAGCTTCATCCACCAACCAAAACACCATCGCACTCACCATTTACTCATCTGTATACACACTATAAATAGAGTGCTAGCCCAACACTTCAAAACACACAATTTTCTGGACATCAATCTCTCCCTCCATAAATCCTCCACATATCCACCCAGTACGTAGTATTACTACTACTACTAATCATCTTCATCCCATTACATCCATACCACCACCTACAGTACGTACAACACCCATCACTCCTCCACCTGATCACATAATACTCCTCCACACACACACTTCCATTTATCATCCATTTCCCACCAGAAGATAGAAGACCAAGAAGGAGAAGAGAAGGAAGAATTGCTCACCTCCTCCAAAGCTCAACCTCCTTCATAAACATGGCTTCTTCTATCCCTATCTTAGTTTTACTTATCATTATGCTTGAGTAATTCTATTAGCACTTTGGGATGGGGATATGAACTTAAATCCCCCATCTATGTTGTAAAACCTACACTTTATTTATTGCGGTTGTTTTCTCTCTTTTGTTTCATTAATGTTATAACCTGATCATTTATAGCATTTGTGGTGATTTCCAACAACATATGATTTTGAGTTGGGAGTTGTGACCGAAAAGAGAGAGGAACCCTAGATTATGGCTAGCTTGATTAGTTGGTGAAATTTAGGGCTATTAATATGGACTTGTTGTTAATGCTATCTAGTGATTTGAACTCTACTTGATTAGAGAGTTGGAAGCAAGCTAGGTAAGAGTTGGTTTATTCATGATTTGAAAGACCTTTACATTAGTCCAGATAGACAATCTGAGTGAAGTGGGTTTACCAGAATAGTTGGGGTGAATTTAGGGGATTACAACCATCCTAAAGGTGCTTTCCATTCCAATTCATTACATCACATTTTATTTACTGCTTTTATTTTACAATTCCTCTTTAAACCAAACCAATACACTTGCCTTCGGCTAAACCCCCTTTATTTACTGTTTTGTAACCGAATACCGAAGCTAGGGAGATCGATATACCAATTTCCTAGTGGAACGACATCTTTACTACTACTACGACCAGGGTTCACTTGCCCTTTTTCGTGCTTTCAATAACACCCCTTTAAAACTATCAACAACGAGGTAGAGGCCGCGGAAGCGGTACTGAGATACGGGTGACCAGGGCGAGAATACTACGGCTCAGGTTATGGCTGAGACAGTAGCAGCCGCCGTAGCCCAGATGGTACCCCAGTTGGTTGCTGCGATACAGCAAGGGCAACAGCCCGAAGTTCAGCCACCACCACCACCGCCACGAGAGACCAATTGGGTCAAGGCGTTGGCTGACTTGAGACCGCCGTCATTCAATGGGCAGACCGACCCTCGTAAGCTGGAGGCGTACATCTCCGAGCTGGAGACCGCCTACGAGACCTTGGCTGTACCTGCTGAAGCTAAGGTCCGTCTTGCCGCATACTACTTGAAGGGTTCGGCACAGAGTTGGTGGAAGTTGGTGAGAGAGGACAGGATAGCTGATCCTGAGTTTGGTTGGAGGGAGTACACGGCTCTACTGCGAGCCAAGTATTACCCTGTGCATGTGCAAGAGGCCAAGCGCCTCGAGCTGGATAGTCTGGGGCAGGGGGATAAGATGTCGGTGGATGACTACTACACCGCATTCACCGGCCTTATCCACCTGTTACCGGACCTTGGGTACTCGAACCGGGTGTTGGTGAACCGTTTCTACAATGGTCTTAGCCACCGTCTCCGCTACGGGATGGGGCCAGCTGAGTATACTACCTTGCAGGTAATTAAAATACCGTGTTATGAATCAGTTTATACTAAGTGAATGTTAATGTGAGTTGGTGAGTTTGTTTTGCGGGGCATGACTGACATCCTAAATTCAGGAGTGCTATCATGCCGCTGCTAAGGTTGAGATTACCGTCTGTCTGAGGGACGAGGAGAATGCGCACAAGCGTAAGGCCACGAACAAGGGCCAGAGTCAGCAAGGGTATGGGGGAGGAAAGAAAAAGAAGCATTACCCTCAGCCCCAGAAGAGTCAGCACCAGGGTGACAAGGGCCAAGCCCAGGCCACCACAGCTGAGGAGCCACTGAAGCTCTCATATGCGTATGCGGCGAAGCCCCTACGCTCTTACCCGCCCAAGGGTAATTACTTAATCATGTGAAACAAGTTGAAGTATATGTTGTTAAGATGTGAGGTGAGTATTGATTGTGTGTTGTTATAGCAGCTAGCGCGGGTTCTGGACCGGAGCGCCACTTTTACTGTAAGTGGTGTAACGGAGACCACCCCGGCAAAGACTGCAAGGGGAACATGTGCAGTGTCGTTACTGCCAGAAGATGGGGCACCGCGAGTTTGAGTGCTGGCAGAATCCGAACAGTAGAAACTACAGGCCCAAGGGGCAATGGAAAGGTAAGACCACCGCGACCACCGATGGCCCAAAGACGATGAATCAGTCACCCCCAGATAAGAGGTACACAGAATCCTAGAAGGGGAAGGGGTCGGGACCTAGCAAGGCCGCCCTGAATGTGGTGGACCGGTCTGAGGCGCCAGGGCCCTCTTCTAGACCAGGTACCGCCTAAATTGTTGAGTGAAATAAGTGTTTGCATACCGCATTTCATGCATGTGTGTTAGTGAGTTTAATTAAACAACCATGTGAGTAAACAATTAAAGTATAGTGTGAAAGTCACCTAATTAGATAACTCTAAACTTAAAGGAACCTTCAATATATGTTATCCAATCCCACCCACACCAAACCCTGAAGAAACCACATCGGCATCACCGACTACCCTATGGAGCAATGCCAGGTCATCCAACCCGGTATGGTACTCTTAAATGGATACCTGACACCGGAAGCGCAAATCCACATCATCAAACGATGCAACGGACTTGGAGCAACACCTGGAGGATTTACACACCTGAATACCCGAACGGATCAAGAATGAAACTGAAGATGATGTGCATGGGTAAGGACTGGAATCCTTACACCAAGACATATCAAGAAGTGCGAGCTGAAGACGGAGCAACTGTACCGATGATACCTGAGGAGTTCCTTGCGGTCGTTAACCACGCCGTGGGAATTGCTCAGCAAGCTGAAACAAATTCAATTCCAAGTGTTAAAGCAGATTTGTGTATTGTGAACTTCTACCAGAAAGGTGGATGGTTAGGGTTACACCAAGATAAGGACGAGTCACCCGAGTCTCTAAGTAAGGGAGTACCCGTGGTGTCTTGGTCCATTGGTGATACCGCAGTGTTTATGTACGGCGAGCAGAAGCGTGGTGATCTCGCAAAGAAGCTAGTGTTGAAGTCAGGTGACGTGTTAATCATGGGAGGACAGTCAAGGATGTTATACCACGGTATTAAGAAGATCAAACTGAATACCGCACCATCGACAGTGGTGAATGCCACACATCTGAAACCCGGGCGTTTGAATTTGACCTTCAGGCAGTTTTAGCCTTGTGTAATCATGTAATGTATCAAGCCAGTTGTATGTTAAGGAAGCTATATTTAGCCATGTCTACAATGTAACCAACTTATGGTGTAAAGAGTGTGTTAATGAATAAAGAGATGTTGTTTTGGAGTATATCAAACGTGTTACTACCGTTACTTATGAGTTTGCCAATGAATTAGGCTGTGCGCTCGGAACGGGAGGTATACTGAGTGTCTGCAATAAGGCAGAAGCCGGCAAGAGCGGCACAATCCTCACCGGTACCTTTCCAGTGAACGGCGTGGACGCATCGATCTTGTTCGACTCTGGAGCCTCACATACATTCATTTCGCTGTCATTTGCGAAGAGGCTGGGGTTAGACGGTGAAGAGATGCCTGACTTCGTGGTCACTCTCCCGTCGAAAGAGCGGATCAGGTGTACCGCTACTACGCTACTACCGAGATGCTATTGTACGAATCAGAGATGAAGAGTTTCCGATCGACTTGATAGAGTTCGACGGACTAGGTTTTGATGTGATTGTCGGGATGAACTGGTTGGAGCGGTACAAGGGTAGAATCCTATGTGCCGAGCATCGACTGCTTCTTCGAGTCCATCTGGGGTTACTATATCATACCGCCAGAGGCCCAGGGAGCCTTCGACTCAGATCATCACCGCCATGGCCATGTATCGTGAACTACGACGAGGGAATGATGTATACCTCTGCTATGTCCAGGACATAGAGAGAGACCCAGAGTTTAGTCCTGATGTGCCGGTAGTGTCGGAGTTTCCTGATGTATTTCCTAAGGAACTGTCGGGCATGCCGCCAGCACGGGAAGTTGAGTTTGAGATTGATTTGGTTCCGGGCACCGGACCAATTGCGAAGGCACCTTATCGTATGGCTCCAGCAGAGATGACAGAGCTCAAGGAGCAGCTGAGAGACCTACTCGACAAGGGTTTTATCCGCCCTAGCGTTTCACCATGGGGAGCGCCGGTCCTCTTCGTGAAGAAGACGGTAGCCTCCGCCTGTGTATTGACTATCGAGAGCTGAATGCAGTACGGTGAAGAACCGTTACCCTTTACCACGCATCGACGACCTATTTGACCAGTTGAGGGGAGCATCAGTATTCTCCAAGATAGATCTACGATCCGGATACCATCAGATTGCCATCCGTGACAGTGATATTGAGAAGACAGCATTCAGAACTAGGTATGGGCACTATGAGTTTACGGTTATGCCGTTTGGTTTATCCAACGCACCAGTGAAGTTCATGGACTTAATGAACCGCTTGTTCCAAGATCAGTTGGACAAGTCAGTGGTAGTCTTCATCGACGATATACTTGTGTACTCGAAATCGAGAGGTGAGCACGAAAGCCACCTGAGAAGTGTGTTGCAAACATTGAGGAAGAATCAGTTGTATGCGAAATTTTCAAAGTGTGAATTTTGGTTGAACCATGTATCCTTTCTTGGACATGTGATTTCTGAGGCCGGGATCACTGTTGATCCGGCAAAGATAGATGCAGTGCGCACCTGGCCTAGGCCGAAGACAGTTACCGATACCAGGAGCTTCCTCGGTCTGGCAGGTTATTATAGGAGGTTTGTGAAGGACTTCTCCAATGTCTCGAAGCCGATGACTTCCTTGATGAAGAAGGATGCTCCATTCGAGTGGACAGTCGACTGTGAGAGTTCTTTTCAGAGTCTCAAGGATGCTCTGACATCTGCACCAGTCCTGACTATACCAGACGGTCCAGATGGTTTTGAGGTCTATTGCGACGCATCAGGTAGAGGTATGGGTTGTGTGTTGATGCAACACGGGAAAGTCGTAGCTTACGCCTCCCGACAGCTGAAGAAGCATGAGGAGAATTACCCTACCCACGACTTAGAATTGGGGGCCATTGTCTTCGCACTAAAGATATGGCGACATCACTTGTATGGGGTAAGTGTGACAATTTATTCGGATCACAAAAGTTTAAAGTACCTGTTCACTCAGAAGGAGTTGAACATGAGACAAAGAAGGTGGGTTGAGTTTCTAAACGACTATGACATTAATCTGCAATATAAGGAGGGTAAGGCAAATGTGGTAGCTGACGCACTGAGTCGCCGAGCACACTCTCTCCATTCGCTAGTCTCTCATTCTAGCCTGGTTGAGGAGGTGCGGAGTGCTCAGATGACGGATCAGTATATGATGGAGATTAGACAGAAGCGTATTGATGGCACATTCGAGGGTCAGAAGTACGACTTCAGACTCCACGATGATGACCTGATTAGGCTTAATGGCCGACTGTGTATACCGAGGAGTAGCGCTGAGCTGAAAGAGCGCATACTGAGTGAATCCCATTGTTCTACTACTTCGATTCACCCCGAAGCTTCAAAGATGTATAAGGGTGTGAAACGTTATTTTTGGTGGGCTGGAATGAAAAAGGATGTAAATGATTATGTATTGAGGTGTCTCACTTGTCAGAAGGTCAAGTTTGAGCACCGACGGCCTGGTGGTATGGTGCAGCCAATGTCAGTGCCTGAGTGGAAGTTCCATGACATTTCTATGGACTTCGTAGTAGGGCTTCCGCCTACAAGGGGAGGTCTGAATATGATTTGGGTTGTTGTTGACCGACTGACCAAGGTGGCTCGATTCATATCGATGAAGGACACCTGGAAAGTGGCTAAGCTTGCAGAGCTCTTCGACAGAGAGATTATTAGACACCATGGTGTACCGAAAACGATTGTATCTGACAGAGATACCAGATTCTTATCGAGGTATTGGAAGTCTACACGTGAAGCACTGGGTACTGAACTGAAGTTGAGTACGGCGTTTCACCCACAGACAGATGGTCAGAGTGAGCGCACCATCCAGACACTTGAGGATATGTTACGTGCATGTGCACTTGACTTTCAGACCAGCTGGATTGACAAGTTACATCTGATCGAGTTTAGCTACAACAACAGTTACCATGCTTCGATCAAGATGTCTCCCTTCCAGGCATTATACGGTAGACCATGCCGCACGCCATTATGCTGGGATGAGTCGAGTGAGACGGTCATTATAGGACCAGAGTATCTGGAACAAGTTCAGGCAGAAGTTCGCCAGATCCGGGCTAACATGAAGGCAGCTCAGGATAGACAGAAGTCGTACGCAGATGTGCGCAAACGTGACCTGGAGTTCGCTGTAGGCGATCAGGTATTTCTTAGGGTATCCCCCATGAAGGGAGTGTTCCGTTTTGGCCAGAAAGGCAAGTTGAGCCCGAAATATGTGGGGCCTTATGTTGTGACGGAGCGGATCGGCCCGGTAGCTTATAGACTTGATTTACCTGCCGAGCTGGGCAAGGTACATGATGTATTTCATGTGTCCCAGTTGAAGAAGTATATGTCTCATCTCATCCGTCTCATGTGCTTAAGCCGGAAAGGCTAACCTTAGAGCCGACCATGCAATCAGTGGAGACTCCCGTACGGATTCTGGATACTAAGACTCGAGACACTCGCCACAAGTCCGTGAGACTGGTGAAGGTCCTCTGGTCTAACCAGGACGTTGAGGAGGCCACTTGGGAGCTGGAAGATAAGATGAAGGCGAAGTACCCGTCATTGTTTACTTCTTAGTGTTTATATGTATAGGGTACGGGGCGTACCCCCTTTTTAAGGGGGGTAGAGCCGTTTCGGTTATGGTTGTGTGCGACATGTATTTGTATACATTGTCTATGTTATGCTGCAGACTGTGGTGTCTGAATGGTATTATGTGGTTTGGACCTTGAGTCCGATGTGATGTAAGTATGATGGTAATGTTGGTAATGTTGGTAATGTTGTTTTTGGAAGTATTGTGTTATAAGTATTCCCGTATTCTAATATTATAGAAATGTGGGAAGTGTGAACTTTGGGGACAAAGTTCTTTTAAGGGGGGTAGATTGAAATACCCCAAACCTAGGTATGTTGTTTAAACACTAAATTATGGTGTATTAAGACTAAAAAGAGTCTTAGAAACATTAGTAAACAATTTAAACCATAGAAAACACAAATAAATACCTTAAGGTCAATAAGAGCCAAAATGTGCTCTAAGCTTGGGATAAGCTTGGTTAAGACCTAATGAACTTACCAAGACTTTATTTGTGTGCTAATGAACATATTAAACCAATTAGCAAAGAAAACCAAGCTCGAAAACAAGCTAAAACACAAAATGTGCTTTAAGGAGTCTTAAAGCACATTTTTGAAAAATTGTCTTGTAAATGAGTTTTGAATGGCTAAATGGCCATCATTACTCTTTAATTAACATGTGTACTATATAGTATCACATTTGGAAGTCTATATCAATGGGAAATCAAAAATTTCACTTCTATGTGCCTTGTTTTTATGAATAGTGACTTTTATAAGCTAGTTTGTAGCATATGTTATTGTAAGTAATTAAATTGACAAATAAAGACTATAATACCCCTAAGTACTATTGGGGGCCGGTTTTTAAGGTGTGGTGACTCACCACCCTTGTTAACATGTGTTATACCCAAAATTTCAACCCCCCCGGAGTGGTCTCTAAGGCATACGTGTTACAAAGGGCAAAGTGGTCAAAATGCACCAATGCAGGATTTTCCAAGGACATTCTCGGGATTTTCTATTTTTCATATGACTTGTTCATTATCTCCAAACACTTCCAAATATCATGGTCATTATGAAAGGTATTTCATGATTCTCTGATAATATTTATTCTGGAAATTTAGCTTTTAATTCATATTATAAGCTAATTTCTTTAATAATTAACACATGAAATAGCCTCAAAATAGAAATTAAAAGGTTTCCAAAATTAAAATAAAATTGTCACATGGTTACCATGACTACATACAGTCATAAACCTGAAATTATTTTATTGGGAACCTTATCCCAAAATTTAAAAGAGAAATTCAATCATTTTTACAATTTTCTCTCTCCTCTGGAAAATACCGAAATCAAAACAAAATGTCATGAAATTTTAACACAAGATAGGATGATTTTTAGAGACTAATTCCGTTGGAATTTCGTTATTTCGACTTTCCAATAATTAGTTATGAATTATGGGAGATTCCATATTGTGAGATTTTTATCTAATTGATTATTTATCAAACTAACCCGATTCCAACTCTCAAAATTCCTAAAAATCATTCTTTACCTTCAGTTAAATTTTCATAATTTTTATCGGCTTGAAACATATTCTAAAAAATCAGATTCTCTTAGAGCACAAAATCAGTCTTTTAGATAAAGATCTTGCTCTATCAATTTGACCATGCTCTTTCTATAAAAGGACCCCCCAAGAACGAACTAGGGCAGAGGAGATCATCCCCATAGTCAAAACACAGCCGTCCACTTGCCTCCCACGTTTTCAACACTCCCAACACCGAAACTCTGCCGAAATCACCCCAAAATCACCAAAAACACATTCGTTCTTCTCCCATTGAACTTCCAAGCATCAAAACACCACAAATACAGAACCAAAACGTGCTTAACAACACAAAGAAGAAGAGGTCAGAAGCTCGGGTCAAAGTCGAACCGGATCGGCCACCAACGAGGCTTTCAGAGATTCCCGACGTGAAGGAACAACAAGTTTTCGAAATCAAAACAGGGTAAAAACCAAATTCTCTAACCCTTCTGGTCTAAATACACTTCTGGTTGAAATTGCTAACCGAATTGACTTTTCTTTGCTTCTGAATTAAGGTTTGTTTGCGTTTCTGTCCACTAACTTGTTCAATAAGTTTCGTCCTTAATTCGTAGTCAAATTGAAAACTTTTGATCACTAACATGTTTAGAATCTTTCAGGCTACGTACCCATAAATTTTGAGCCAAAAACACCGCCGGGAACAGCCTTAACGCCGCCGTCCGAGGTCGGTCCGCACCCACGGACGCTATGTCCGGGGTCCCGGACGCTCTGTCCGAAAGCCGGACGCCCCCGGACGGTGGCGGGATATTTTTATTTTCAAAAGTTAGGGTTTTATAAAACATGTCCGGGCCCACGGACGTCCTGTCCGTGGCCCCGGACTTTTCAAAATCTCGTTTCTGTTTAAATTTGACTTTTTTGTGTAATTAGGTTAACTGGGGTCCGTGGGTTCGGACATTAGGTCCGTGGCCACGGACGGAATAAATATTTGACTTAATTCTGCCTCAAAACCCTAGCTTAGGTAACTTTCAATGTCACTTTAATTTTCTGTCAAAAAACGTTAAAAAATAAAAAAAACAGAAGCGCGCACCTAGGTTAAAACAACTTTGTAGAAAGCCGTAAACGAACCAAGTAGAGGAAAAACGACCTAGGAAGGGTAATGAAAGTAATTGAACCCTAAATAAGTCGAATATCAAGCCCCCGAACCCGAACTCTCCTTTCCTAATTTGGTCTAGGTTAAAATTAGGTGGCGACTCATAATAGGTTCCAGTGAGCTAGCTTAGGTTTTAATAATTATTGTTATATGACATAGTTATTAATCTTAGGTTATAAGTGGACCTAAAACCCGATTAGATCCTAATCAACTTAATCCACATAGGATAAGGGTTTAAAATCGAGGCTCACAGACTGGCGACTCTGCTGGGGACAAACTTCTTAATTTTAACTTGTTTAATTTTAAGAAAGAGGGCTTAACTTGAAAATGTTTATTTATGGCTTTATTACTCTGTTTGTTTACTTTCGTGCGCACTTTAATTTTCTGCACCTTCGCATCATATGAGAGCGAGGGTCCACACAAACCAATTTCACCCCGGGACCCGTTTGAGGGTCCCCTGTCAGGGACTCACACCTTTTAGGTGATGTGAATAAGCGGGGGAAAAGAGGAGGGTGTCGTCTAACCACACCCCCTTAATACCTGGGCCTTAGCCCCAAGCGTTTTCCTGGCAGTGCCCTTACCTAGCCCTGTGTTTGGTCAGTCAAAGACCCGACCGTAGACGCACACCTTCAGGTGATGTGAAAAGAGTGGGGAAGCCCAAAAGAGAATAGCGTGCAAGCCCTATTCCTTTGTGGTGACCTGGGCCCACGCCCCAAGCACCTCTCCGGATCGATCCATACCCGGTTTGATTTAAACGTCTAGTGAGGACATGTTGAACTTGTGTGGGCCTTGTTTGCTTGTATGATCGGCCCACTACCCAGCCTAGAGATTGATAGGAACTTCTCCTACATCAACCTAGCCCAAAACGAATTGGCAGCTCTATTTGTTTGCGGCCCAGAGGCCCTGTTTGGTTTAACATGTGAGTCGTTCGGGCTTCGGCCCAAAAGCCTAGACTTAGGTGATTTCTCTTCTGGCCCATTTTGAATTATCCAATTAGTTCTAGGCCCATAAAAAGGAAATCCATCTGAACTTGAAATAACTCACAAGTCCTGAAAACAAGATCTTTTTCGGCTTAGCAACCATCTTCTCTGGCCCGAAGAAAGTTAGGCCCATTTGTGATTTAGGGACCATTCCAGCTCATGTGCTTTACTTCAGGCCCAAACACATTCCGGCCCAAGGGCTCATTCTAGTCTAGGTAGACTTCTTATCATGACCCTAACCCAAAACCATAGATCTAGGTGTCATCTGTTAGGCCAAACCAAAATCACTCGGCCCAAATTCCAGTTCACATATAGAGCAATCATTCTGGCCCAAGTACCACACTCATAACTCATTCCATTTGAGCCCATAGACCAATTCATAGTTTTGGCCTATGAGCTTCGCTCTCAATCAGAATTTCGGCCCATAAAACATTTGAATCCAAGATAGTTTGCATAATTCATTCCAGTTTCCGGCTTCAAGGCCCAACAAGAGCATCAAACGAATCTAGACTTCAAGGCTTATCCCTCGGCCCAGTGGCCCATTCACGGTCCATGTGATTTCTTTCAGCTTGTTTGCTCAATTTCTGGATTCAGGCCTACATGTCCGTTCTAGTCTAGGAATCACTCTAATCTATGCACTTCACTCTCAGTTTGGCGAAGACTCAGGCCCAGTTACTTCCTACATAACCCATGGGCATTCTACAGGGCCCACTCGAAGCTTGGAAGGAAGACAATCATGGTCAATGGCGCCCCGACGGTCAACAGCTCCAGTCTTCAACACGTTGGCATCAGACTGTTCAACATCACTATTTCAGAAGTTTTCTCGATTTAGTAGTTTTCTTTTCTCAATCATTCTTCTAACTTTTATGGTAGTTAGCTTTCTTTATCATTTTAGATTACAACTTTTGATGTTATCTTTCCATTCGTGAATAAGAGCATAGTTCGATTTTCGTAATTTTTTGTGCATTCATTCAACAAAACAAAAACACAAAAATTTGTTTTCTTTTTAAGGGATCACAGAGTAATCATTTCCCGACTATGGAATAAAATGACTTGTCTTTTGTTTCTAAAAGGGTGAACATGTCCGTCCTCACACCATAGACTATCCCATAATATCCACGAAGCATTCCAAAATCCGCATCTATTTAAGTGTTGTCATAAACCCCAGGTCAATACTGGGGGCAATCTGAGTTCAGGATCGTCATCTTTAATCTTTCGTTTAAGCGTGTGAACTAGTCTCTAAGTGAAATTCACGAGAGTGTCTTGAGCGGAAAAACCATGAGTGAACGAGCGTGTCATTTTTACACGACTCCGGTGGGACCACATACAAAGGAAAATGTAAATGGCATAACTCCGACCGAAGGAGATAATTTGTAAATTTACTCATAGACCTGCGAAAAGTAACAAAGAACGGATACACAACTATCAGGAATGACGAAGCACCTAGGTACAGCACCACATAGCCAAAAGCTTGTAAACCCTGTCATTAAACCCTAGGCACCCCCGCTGAGCCTTTCATATATCCCTTTTTGATATTATGAACTCCACAGAATCACCCAGCCAATGATGAATTACCGACCCGGTGACCAAAGGAAGCGAGGAGCCCGACTCTCAGATAACAATCTAATCAGTCCAAAGAAGCGATGCCGCTATCAGCATGACGAAGTGATCCGTAAATGGTCCCAAAGTGGCACAGGATCCAGAGAGCTCACATCAAAACAACTCTCATAATTCAAAACCGGGAAACACAAGAACCCCGAAGGCAAAGTCAATAAAGGATAAAACAAAAAGGCAAACCCGAAGTGCCTCGAAGAAATCCAAATAGCGAAAAGAGAAATGGTGTAAAGGACAACTTCAAAAGTCCAAGTCCAGAAGCTCGAAAACAACGTCAACATGAAGCAGCCAGACGACTTCAAGACAAGGAAGATGAATCCGAGAGAAGACGCAAGTTGCAGCTTTGGTCACCCATTTAGGCTCCACATACCTCAAATATCCCTCCATGATCCCGTCGTCTTTCATCACACCCTATGGCCACGTTATAAGCTCTGAAGACTTCCGACTTGATAGTTGTGTGTCCAATCACGTGAAAGTAACAGATCAAATGCGTAAATCCATCAAATATCGAATTCAATGGTCTAGAGGTTATGACCATGAGCGAGAAATGAGTGCAAACACCAACCACGTTGAGTGTTGGATAGGAAGCACCACATCAAAGCATAAGCCTCGACCCTGTGAGGATGAGACTTGTTCGCACGTTTAATCAAAGAAAATACTGGGGGCAATTGATCGGAACGATCAATTGCCATGAACTCTAGCTCAGATTGTCCTAAGGAAAAATAGGGGGCAATTGTTGGTTCCAACAATTGCCATGACAACATCAATTGAAACCTAAAGCTTGAGCACCACCATCCCACCACAGGCATAAGCCCTTACCACCACATCAAACACCACAGGCCCACATAAGCCCCTTCACCTTACACCACACCCCACCCCTTACCTCCACTACACCCCACATAAGCCCTTACCTGCACATCAAACACCACAGGCCCACATAAGCCCTTACCTCCTCACCTCCACTACACAGGCCCACATAAGCCCTTACCTGCACATCAAACACCACAGGCTCACATAAGCCCTTACCTTCACATCATACACCATACCCCACCGGCGGCATGTTCATCTCGTAGGGGATAAATTACATCCCAAGTCTATAGTTAGGAGATGATAATTTCACTTTCCTTTTCACTAAACAGAATTTTCTTCAACACACCACGTTTGGCACCTCTTTCAACGATTTCTTGTCTTGAACAACTTTCCTTTAAACACTTCGGTTTCATAAACCTCATCATGGCCACATTTGGCACACTCTCTTGCAATGTCTTGCTTTGGACAATTTTTGATCCTTAACATTGCCATGTTTGGCACATTTTCCAACGATTTCTTGTTTTGTACAAGTTTCCTACATACACTTTGATTGTATTTTGACATGCACATCATCATAGCCACGTTTGGCACTTTCATAATCAACTTTCATCATGATCATTTGCATAAAGTTTACCTTGCATCCGTCTGCACGAAATTCCTCATCATAGCCTAGAGATACAGATTCTCACCCCGAAGATATAGATTCTTCAGAGATACAGATTCTCACCCCGAAGATATAGATTCTTCAGAGATACAGATTCTCGCCCCGGAGATACAGATTCTTCAGAGATACAGATTCTCACCCCGGAGATACAGATTCTTCAGAGATACAGATTCTCACCCCGAAGATACAGATTCTTCAGAGATACAGATTCTCGCCCCGAAGATACAGATTCTTCAGAGATACAGATTCTCACCACGAAGATACAGATTCTTCAGAGATACAGATTCTCACCCCGGAGATACAGATTCTTCAGAGATACAGATTCTCACCCCGAAGATACAGATTCTTCAGAGATACGATTCTCCCCGAAGATACATATTCTTTAGAGATACAGATTCTCACCACGAGATACAGATTCTTTAGAGATACAGATTCTCATCCATAGATATAGACTCTTCAGAGATACAGATTCTCACCCGTAGATTCAGATACAGATTCTCACCACAAAGATGCAGATTCTTTACAGATACAAATTCTCACCTGAGTAGAAGAACTCACCCTCAAGCTTGTCATAAGTCTTACCCACTTCCTTAGCACCTGCCACGTTTGGCACTCTCAGTCCTTAACCTTTTACACACACTTCGGAATAGGTTCCGGTCCCTAGATGCACCTAGGTCATACAAGTCATCATCACATTAAGCACATTTCACTCATTATAGGTAGTCAGCGCCTTAGAATAGTTTGACATCACTTTCATCATTTAGGTAGTCAACGCCTTAGAATCGCTTGACATTACTTCATCTTATAGGTAGTCAACGCCTTAGAATCGCTTGACATCATCTCATTCTCACTCATAGGTAGTCGGCGCCTTAGAATAGCTCGACGCAATCTGCATATAGGGCCTTTTAAGATCCAAAATTTGGGGTATCACTCAGGCATCAACTAGTCTTTTCATCTTCATTACAAAGCCTAGTTGACGGGGGGCAATCTGTTATACCCAAAATTTCAACCCCCCCGGAGTGGTCTCTAAGGCATACGTGTTACAAAGGGCAAAGTGGTCAAAATGCACCAATGCAGGATTTTCCAAGGACATTCTCGGGATTTTCTATTTTTCATATGACTTGTTCATTATCTCCAAACACTTCCAAATATCATGGTCATTATGAAAGGTATTTCATGATTCTCTGATAATATTTATTCTGGAAATTTAGCTTTTAATTCATATTATAAGCTAATTTCTTTAATAATTAACACATGAAATAGCCTCAAAATAGAAATTAAAAGGTTTCCAAAATTAAAATAAAATTGTCACATGGTTACCATGACTACATACAGTCATAAACCTGAAATTATTTTATTGGGAACCTTATCCCAAAATTTAAAAGAGAAATTCAATCATTTTTACAATTTTCTCTCTCCTCTGGAAAATACCGAAATCAAAACAAAATGTCATGAAATTTTAACACAAGATAGAGGATGATTTTTAGAGACTAATTCCGTTGGAATTTCGTTATTTCGACTTTCCAATAATTAGTTATGAATTATGGGAGATTCCATATTGTGAGATTTTTATCTAATTGATTATTTATCAAACTAACCCGATTCCAACTCTCAAAATTCCTAAAAATCATTCTTTACCTTCAGTTAAATTTTCATAATTTTTATCGGCTTGAAACATATTCTAAAAAATCAGATTCTCTTAGAGCACAAAATCAGTCTTTTAGATAAAGATCTTGCTCTATCAATTTGACCATGCTCTTTCTATAAAAGGACCCCCCAAGAACGAACTAGGGCAGAGGAGATCATCCCCATAGTCAGAAAACACAGCCGTCCACTTGCCTCCCACGTTTTCAACACTCCCAACACCGAAACTCTGCCGAAATCATCCCAAAATCACCAAAAACACATTCGTTCTTCTCCCATTGAACTTCCAAGCATCAAAACACCACAAATACAGAACCAAAACGTGCTAACAACACAGAAGAATGGTCAGAACTCGGTCATCGAAACCGATCGGCCACCAACGAGGCTTTCCAGAGATTCCCGACGTGAAGGAACAACAAGTTTTTCGAAATCAAAACAGGTAAAAACCAAATTCTCTAACCCTTCTGGTCTAAATACACTTCTGGTTGAAATTGCTAACCGAATTGACTTTTCTTTGCTTCTGAATTAAGGTTTGTTTGCGTTTCTGTCCACTAACTTGTTCAATAAGTTTCGTCCTTAATTCGTAGTCAAATTGAAAACTTTTGATCACTAACATGTTTAGAATCTTTCAGGCTACGTACCCATAAATTTTGAGCCAAAAACACACCGCCGGAACAGCCTTAACGCCGCCGTCCGAGGTCGGTCCGCACCCACGGACGCTATGTCCGGGGTCCCGGACGCTCTGTCCGAAAGCCGGACGCCCCCGGACGGTGGCGGGATATTTTATTTTCAAAAGTTAGGGTTTTATAAAACATGTCCGGGCCCACGGACGTCCTGTCCGTGGCCCCGGACTTTTCAAAATCTCGTTTCTGTTTAAATTTGACTTTTTTTGTAATTAGGTTACTGGGGTCCGTGGGTTCGGACATTAGGTCCGTGGCCACGGACGGAATAAATATTTGACTTAATTCTGCCTCAGAAACCCTAGCTTAGGTAACTTCAATGTCACTTTAATTTTCTGTCAAAAAACGTTAAAAAATAAAAAAACAGAAGCGCGCACCTAGGTTAAAACAACTTTGTAGAAAGCCGTAAACGAACCAAGTAGAGGAAAAACGACCTAGGAAGGGTAATGAAAGTAATTGAACCCTAAATAAGTCGAATATCAAGCCCCCGAACCCGAACTCTCCTTTCCTAATTTGGTCTAGGTTAAAATTAGGTGGCGACTCATAATAGGTTCCAGTGAGCTAGCTTAGGTTTTAATAATTATTGTTATATGACATAGTTATTAATCTTAGGTTATAAGTGGACCTAAAACCCGATTAGATCCTAATCAACTTAATCCACATAGGATAAGGGTTTAAATTCGAGGCTCACAACATGTTAAGTAAATAAAAGATGACTAATGGTTACTATTTGCTTTAAGGCATAAATATCTTCAAAAAGCAAAACTTATCTCATTCTCTTCTTTCCCTCCTCATTTCCCACGGTTCCAAGCTTTCTTCTACCCCTCTTCTTGCTCTCTCTCACGGTAATACACCACCACCATCAAAACTCCATCTTTGACCTCTTGTAATTCCTAGCTCACTTAACCAAATCAAAAACAAACACCACCATTCTCTTAGTCTCATCAAGCTCTTCATTCCTACCTTCTCAAAACTTCAAGACCACCATTTCGGTGCCATGGAGTTCCACCATTGAAGGAGCTTGAGCTTATATTTCTACATATTATTGATCTCCCTTGCTTCCAGGTAAGGAATCTCAAATAAAGACTTCATTTCCTCCATGTTTTGTTGTTGACCGAAAATGCCCATTGAAGGTGCTCTTTATATGGCTTTGTTTTAGCTTCATTCCAACCTTTCAAGGACTAGGTGGAGTCCTCTCTTGATAGATATTCAAACTCTCTTCAAATACCAAGGTAAAACAACTATCTTAATGCTTTTGAAATAATGTAAAACCTAGGGTTTACAATGAGATTAAGCTTGAAGCTTGAATACTCATTATATTGTTTGTATAATGTATAGAAGTTGACAAGCTATCAAATATCATTACCGGTTTTGTAAGGAAACAAGAAAGAAGTTAGTGAGGGAAAAGAGGTAAATATGCTAACCTAATGTAGTATAATGCCTTAGGAGAAATGAGCTTATAATGCTTGTTAAAACTACTTAAAGAGCTAATGATAATGACCTAGTGAAATGTTCTCAAGGAGATTAGTAAAAGGACATATGTGTTGTTGTATGTATTTGCAGGTCAAAGGCATATATATTGTGGAAATTCAGTGTTATGAGTTATGCACTTTAAGGGCCTAAAAGATGCATTTTAAGGGCCTAAGTGCCATGCAATTTAAATTATGCACTATATTGTGATGAAGTGTAAATTTGGTGAAACTTTGTGTGTGAGAGTGTTCTTGGTGAATTTAGGTGTTCTTGTGTGCTTAATGGGGAAAACATTGTGTTTGGCTTAGTAATGTTCTAGGAGAACCCATGTCAAAAATTAGGTAATGTATAGGAGGTTATAAGTGTTTAAGAGGATTTTGGGAAACTAGGAAGTCTTAGGTAGGGCTAGGTATTTTACTAGGAAAGAAACTTGTAAAGATGTTTAAGAAGTTGTTTAAAAAGAAAGAATGTTTGGGAGATGATGTTGTAGTGGTGAGGAAGCATTTTGGGCATAGTGGTTATCATAGGTATGAAACACCACTTAGAGAACCAAGGAGAAAATATCATAAGTGTTAGGAATTTCGGTTTGGAATGAGTAAGTATTTAAGGTGATAGATAATGAGTTTCGTGGATGTTGTATGAGGATATAAGTGTACCAAATGATGCTAGTAAACATTAGGAGGCCTTAGGAGAAGTTTGGTGTTAAATGGGCAATGGAAAATAAGTGTCTGGAGCAGACCGACCTTGCGACCGAACTTGCCAAGGTCGGTCGAGCCCAGTTTACCCTGCGAGAATTGGTTTCTGGAACCGACCGGACTTGGGGACCGGACTTACAAGTTCGGTCGGGCTTGTGTTTTGTGTACAAATTAAGTTTCTGGAAACGACCGAACATGGGACCGGACTTGGCAAGTTCGGTCGGGCCTGAATTTTCAAAGGGAAGAAACTCTCGGGAATGGACCGAACATGCGACCGAACTTACAAGTCCGGTCGGGGTAGAATTTTCAAACGGTAATGTGTTCTGGAATGGACCGAACTTGGGTAAGTTCGGTCGGTAAGTTCGGTCGGACCAAAACTTGTAAAAAAAAAACAAACAAGAGTGGCTTTAGTAGTTAACCCTATGGGGTATAATGTAGGTAATGAAGGATTAGATTGGACATTAAAACATGTCATATAACCATGTTAAACACTTAATAAATTTGAAGTTAAGTTAATTAACCGACATTCTTGAATCATGTATAGGAGTGACCTACGGTGGAAACCAGTCGAAGCAAGGACCAAGGTATGGTTTTCTTGCAGTCTGTTGTCTACCGGTTTACACCGGCTTGTGTGTTGCCTGCTTTTCTGTGTGTTACGACCTTATAAGACTTAAGGCATGAAAAGAGTTTACGGTTGTTAAATATTATGATGTTGTATTATTGTGACTCCTTTCCCTTGGTGTGTCTAACAAGACCTAAACACTTGCTTGTGTGTTAACTTAACAAGAACATTGTGTGACCACTAACAAGTGCTAACCGGGGGAGTGAGGAGTCCGGTCTGTTCCGGCCACGCGTGTGAGGATGGGAGTCGATGACATATCCGGTTCGACTCTCTTGGTGTATGTTTGGGTTGTTTTCCAATTTGGTTTCAACCTTCCCTTAGCTTATCCAAAGCTAGTTACTGACTCACGTCGGGCCACAGGGGCATACTATGTTGTTTCGGTGTGCTTGGGATAACTATATCCAACACACCTTGGGTTAAGTTAACCGTTCAAATAACAGGACGGTAACGAGGTAAGTAACGAGCTTAGCATGAGATTGGCAACAATCTCTAGGCTCACTGTGAATACTAACTATGGTGGAAGGTTCCTTGTGTGAACCGATCTTATGGTGTTATGTGTTGTTGTTGCGCTATGCAATTTCCCTTGCTATGCTATGATATGTTTGTTGGATGTTTAAAAGGATACCATTTATCATGAAATTAGTTGCTCGTATCCCGGTAGCCGGAGGGCTGCGCGTTAACCAACAGCCAGGTTGCTGACCCCCTCGGGGGCTCCATATTTTACTGCAGGATGAGGATCGAAGAAGCGGAGTGGCTCTAGATTCTAGGTGGTAGAATACTTTTTGATTATTTTGGATGGTTGGGCCCGGGTGGCGCCTGTGCTCCCGTGGCGTTGTATTTTGGTACCATTTTGTTGACAGTGGCGGATGTTTACAGTTTACAGTTGGTTGTAATTAATACTCGTATTGTCGGTTTGTATATAAGTGGATGTTAGACCTAATGCTCGGGAGTCTGATCATCAGACCCTACCTGTATTTCTTCAGCCTTGTTAACCACGTGGGTGGTTGACGGCGTTGTAGCACCAGTCGTTTTAGTTATGTTTAGTGGTTTAAATTCCGCTGCGATTTCAAGTAATGTATGTGCATAGTAGGGGTTGTTACAAATCTGAGCTTAGGAATACCGGTTAGGAATCAGAGACTAGGGCTAAGGGTTGTGTGGTAGCGTGAGAGATGCGCTAGTTATAGAACTTCCAGTATGATCTGGATACCACACAATACCAAAGCCGCCCTCCACAACCCCCGTATTAAAAGCCCGGGAAAGAACACCAGGGAGACGGGGAAACCCGATCTGGCAGTTATCAAATATTTTAATCTGAACCAGAACCTGTCATGCGGTAGATCCTGAGAACCGGAAACCCCGGAGACGGATCCCGCTGGAACGACAATAACCGCACTCAATGGCGGGAGATCGAGACATCCTATTCAAAGGAGACTAGAATCTGTGGCAGTTTGGGGTGACATGCTTAGCAGTCGCGAGAACCCAGCTGGCCGAACAGCAACAGGAAAGCACGCACCAACAGTGCAACAAGGCGGATTCGTGAAAAGTAACAAGAACCGGGACACAAGTCCACGGACCGCCATAGTTAAAGAATACCACAAACGGTATATTAACCGACTAAGCACCTAGTCAAGAGTTGGTACACCCACCCTGCCACACCCAAAGACGTTGCAATACTTAACTGATATAGCTTAGACAGCTACGAGCATAACTTCGGGATATACCCGAATAGGACTACAGAAGTAGTGCCTAAATGACTTTAACCTCGGTAACCACAGTAAAGACGTGGGAACGAGCAACGAGGTAGAAGAAAGAACTAAGTATTTAAGGAACTCCGAGAGTGGAGAAGCACCTAAATGAATGACAGTCATGTCAAGATGAATATGAAGCAGCTCTAAGGAGTAGTTATCCCACTAAAGGATCAAGGAAGAGCCGACAAGGCTACCAAATATAATGTGAACAATACCGCGACCGGTATGAGTTATTCCAAAAACCGCCTGTACCGCGCACTTGCCACGGCAAGTGCAGTAAAAACGAGAACTATTAAGAAGAGCTTTGACAAGCGACCAGTACTTGGCAAGTACCAAAATGGCGAGAGAAGCCAATATGGCAAGACAACCCTAAGAAGTGTGAAACGAAACCTTGAAAAGGCCTAACGGCCTGATCGTTGTATTAAGAACATACCAGTCAGTGAGAAGCTAGACTTGGTAAGAAGCAACTGGCATTGAAATGCCATGGAGAATTTACTTTCTAAACTCAAATTTTCCTTTCAAACCATTAAATTTTCCAAAAACCCCCAAATTTCAAAACCAAGCCAGAGAACCACGGTAAGTTATCATAGGACTATATAAGAGGAGTCGGCAACAGAATACTTCACCTAGGCGTGTGACCGACACTACAGTGTACTAAACGAGACGTGGAACGACCGCACTCCGAAGGAGCTTGCGGGCCTGACAGACCAGTTATGAGTTGGTCGGGAAAGTGGTAACGTATCAATAAGATACTCCATGTATGTATACAAGTAGAGTACGGAACACGGGAAGTAGCCCACTCCATACTACGGACGAAAGAGCCAACTCAAACCAAGATATTTAGACACCTCGAATGATCGAAGAACACAAAGAAGTTTACGAAGCTAACGAGTCTAGAAACCAGTAAGGTGACGGACCTAAGGACATAGCGTGGATAAGTGCGAGAAGCACAGAGTATTAAGTATTGACATTGGATATGTCTCAGGAATCAAGGAGGAAATACCTAATAACTGGAATGGATACCAGTGTAAGCAATAAGATGAATGCCTTAAATGATCATATCAATGTTTGATAAATGGGATAGGATTCCCACAACATACCTCACTGAGGAGAATAACGACCTGACCAAGAAGTTAAAGGAAAAAGAACCAATGACCTACCCAATAACGGGGGACATTATAAACCAAAATGGGATAGTTCAAAATATACATAACCGCAAGGCGGGATAAGAAACTGAACATACCCATGAGTTCAAGCCAGATGTATTGGCGCAACTCAGTAACACCCAGGAGCAACCCGTGAAGGGTGCCGGAGTCAACAGTAGTTGAACGAAACATCGTGTTGAGAACACAAGTGTTAAACCAAACACTCGGGTAGAACCCGAAGGGATTCCACGTAACACGGGATACCCTAAAGTGCCAGAGGGCATGAATTAATATCAAAATACAAAAAGGGCCTTCCAGGTACGGAAGTGTGGTGAGACAACCATATCAAGAGCCCAGTAATATCTTCCAAACCATTTAATGGCATACGGACAAGGAGAAACCTGTTTGAGCAACCCGCATAAAGCATGGCGAGGCAATGTGGCTTGTAAGCCGGTAAAACCAACTACAATACGTAGATCCAAACGTGACAAACCTATGCATAAAGGCATAAAAGGAATTGTGGTGAATAAGCCACTACTTTACAGTGGGGATACCCCTCATTATTATGGATCCTAGGGAGCGGCAATTGCGTGAGTCCTCCAGAGAAAGACTACCACCTAAGAATGTAATGTGAAACCGCTAGAGCGGTGTAGTCAAACTTGAGCATGTGTTTATTGCCAAGGAGTAATACGAACATAGATAGTATGTAAGAAGGCTTTGATAGCAGTGGAAAGAAACCGAGAGAGTAATCGGTTAAGTAGTAAAACACAGTATGTGTGCAATACGAATTGCAGAGTAAACGATGCACAGTAAGCGTAGAGAGTTTAGAGTAATATATTTTATTGAGCCAAGTGAATGGCAAGCCATAGTATAAATGGCGGGAGCACATGAGCGGAAGCTAAAGTAGTAGCGGATGTCATATAAGCGAATGTTGTAATGAATAAGAGTATGGTACGCAGTGAGCGACCATTGTAAGAGAGTAATCAGATAATGAAATGAAGCTGATGAAAAAAAATAGTATAGGAGACGTATTCATTCCTATCTCATAAGAGATTTACTGCCAAGAGTTTACGCTTCTGCACTCTGTATGACTGAGTGTTTGGTATTGCACTTGGCGGTAATGATCGAGTGGGAGAGTCAGGAATTGAGAGATGTCAACGAAGCCTGTTGAGTGAGAATCTAGAGAGATAACCGTGCGGTCGTTGGCCAAAGATGCACGAGGAACGTGGGCAGTAACCCACAGGGCCCAGGATCGATGGATGGTAAATGCAGAGTAGTATGAGTGAAGAACTCTGGTACAGAACCAAGAAACAAACATAATCCAGGAGCCACTATTAAACGAGGAAGCACTACATGCTAAGTAGTAGCTTGACCTCAACCGACAACAAGTCGAAAAAGGTAAGTGAATAATCATGAAAGTATACAGAGATATACAAAATAGATTTCCAGAGAGCCGGAGAGAAAATCTATAACTCATCGAATTCGCATACAGTAAGAGATACCTAGCGACGATTGACATACCTTTATTCCCAAGTCAAAAGGGATAGAAAGGAGTGGATAATACATTGAGAACACCAAAAGGGCGAGTAAGCTCTAGTTATCAGGTCACGCAACAGGAGCTTGTGGACCGTAATTCAAAGGTCAAGTATACCTGACAATCTGAGTAAATGGCTAATCCTAAAGCCTTGAAGCCTTAAAGGCTAGAATTGAACCCGGTTATGAGTTAGTTAACCGTATTGAAGTTAAAACACTTCATAATACCTGAATTAGTGAACCAATGTTCAGTGATAACATATGGTCTGTTACGCGGGCGTAACCCCTTTTAAGGGGGGTAGGGCGAGAAACCGCTTAGAGTATGTTTTACGTATGGGTGCGTAAACTACTATGTGCATAGCACAAAAGAAATTGTTTTGATGATTGGAACTTATGTTACATAAACATATGTACCCATTCATTGTGTAATAATGATTATTGTGTATGAGTGATGCAAGTAACGAGTATGTAATATTTATGAAAAGAGGAGTAGAGAGACTCCTGGGGAATGAGAATCCCTATAGTATATGTCTAGTGAGATTAGACATGAGACATAATAAGTATGAATTGGTATGAAACCGATGTGGAACCTTGTAGGGAGTGAGTTCCCTAGGTGATTTGATTTGAGATCGATTGATGGAGTGAGTTCCATCATTTGAAGTTGTATGACGTATGTTTTAAATTGAGTAACAATTTGAGGAAAAGAGGCAATAAGTATGGAATACCTAGGTAAAGTAGTGAAGCAATGAGAATGACAAATGACCTAAGTACTAGGAACTAGAGATAAGTTAAAATGAATGGTCTATGATTATGACTAGAAAGAGTAAAAGATAGAAAATGGAAATGTTTGACTATCTGATTGTTTGAAACTGACGTGGGAGGTGGAACTTGATCTGCTAGCGATCAAGGGAAACCGAACACAAATTGGAGTGGAAGGATAGTTCAACACTATGCTGATCACATCAGGGTTGGATGATTCTTAAAGCTCCCTATAAGTGGTCACAAGTAATCACGCTAAGAAAGATGCAGCCACCATAAACCGAACTTGGAGTTGTGTGATGTTTTGAAAAGAATTTTCAAACAGGTTTTGAAAAAGGATTTTCTTCAAGTATGAAGATGGAAACGAAAACTGGTTTTTAAACTGCTATCACCCGCCGATGGCTACGGCCTTAAGTCTTGATGACCGGTAGAACGGTGGGCGTGTATTGGTTTTGAAACCATTGCACCGTACGTGCGGCAGTCCTAAGTGACCGGTTGGGGCGGTGACAGTGTGTGATTTTTTCCAAAGGCAGCGGGACGGGAGAGTACCCTGAGACGATCCTGTGTTGAGTGAGTCAACCAGAGTGCATGAGGATATTTATATGTGTAACATTTTGATCAGAACCGAAGGGACCGTGGGCCAGAGAGAGTAAGTGCCCAGTAGTCATGAAACGGCCGTGGACCAGAGAGCGTAAGTGTCCAACGTGACCGGTACCTGAGGGATCAGTAGTATATTACTCAATATGGATTCGAGGACTGTAGTGCCTTCTTGTCTTCGGACCGACTCCATGGAGAGAGTAAAACAGTATCTTTGATTGCTATACATGTTGTGATATGTTTGTGGTATGTGTAGTGTGAAATGAGACTGACTTGTGGAGTCTGTAAGGTTATACATGTATTATAACCTTGGCATAGCGTGCCCATGAGAGTAACGATATAAGATTCACCAACTTTGAGGACAAAGTTCCTAAGGGGGGTAGATTTTAATACCCCGGATCTAAAAACAGTGATTAAATTACTCTAATATGATTATTAAGGGCCTAATGGTGCGTAAAGAGTATTGGTAAAGAAAATAAAACCAAAAGAAAAGAGAAAATGCGTAAAACGCGAAAAACGCTAAAACGCGCATTAGATGAATAAAGGAGAGATATGATCTCGTTAGGGTCCTAGATGGACTCCTAAGGCTAATTATGCCTAATTAATATGGGGGAATAATTCCCGAAGAAAGGATCCAGTTAATGGGTCAAACACTAATTAAGCATGACATGTTTTTCGAGAAACCCGAAAACGTGACTTTAAGTGGTCAAACGGACCCGCGTAAAATTATAGTTGATTAAAAACTATAAATAAGTATAATGGAAGCTTAATAAACCATAAAAATAAAAAGAAACGAGAAAAATCCGAAAAACGGGTCCCGGGAGTGAATAGTTTCGAAACCGGGTAATTAAAACGAGCGTTATTCGAAAAGACGAAAAAAAACGACCCGGGCTATTAATATATATGGGCCGGTTTTAATTGGTATGTGCACACACTTAATAATTAGCTAGTTTTATTAAGTCACAAGAGGGCAAAGAAATAAAGTAAAGAGGGAATAGTAAAAAGTTGCTTTATTACTCTCTCATCACCCTTTCCTCTTCATTTACGATTCCCAGCCCTCTCTGCATATCTTCTTCTTTCTCTGTAAGCTCAATGGCGATTCCAACAGAGAGCAAACAGCTCCATTCTCCTTCTCCTTTATCTTGCTCAATACTACACCAAATAACACAAAATTTGTACCGTTGGATTCCCCTTGTTCAGGGCAACATTTTTCACCCTTCAAAAACCTAAAACCCTCATTTTCATTTCCATGACCGTGGGCACTTTTGAAGTTTGAAGAGGTCTTTTGAGTCTCCTTTATCTCCTTAATACTCTAAGGTAAATAAAAAGTCAAGTTATCCATCTTTCTAGCTTATTCTTGCTAAATCAAAAAAATGCCCACGTGAACTTGGCCCCATTTTTCCAGTCGGTTTTGATCTTCAACAGAGGGGTGAGATTTTTGCTAGCCTTGCTGTTCAAAGATGGCACTCAAGAGGGCAAGGTAACTCCTTAGTGTTAAAGCCCTAAAACTAGTTCTTGAAATATTAGTTTTGTTAGGTACGTGAGAATTAAATTGACTTGTTATGTGTGGTGTGGGGAAAATGATTGTAGTTTGCAATCTAGACTCCTTATGTGGTGTGAAAACAAGAAGAGAAAGAAAGGCCAAGAGAAGGAGGAAGAGGAGAAAACAAAACAGAAAGCTAGTAAGGTAATGAGCTTACCTGAGATGGTTTTGTTCTTTGTAAACACATTTTTGAATGTGAATAATGACCTTGAATTAGTGTAGTTTTGATACTACAATATTGTTTGTTGAATGAGGAAGTTTTAATGGGTTTGGGTGTGTAAAACAAACTTAGAAACTGAGTTATTATTGTGTGATAACAGAGAGAATTTAATGAGCTGCTGTGATGGTCTTTATGCTTATATAAACAGGGAAGTAAAACTGATGCTTGTGAGCTGTTGTAGTGTGGTGAAAATGCTTAGAATGTAGGTAAGCTATGTTAAAACTTGTCTAGGAAACTATGGGCTTGAGTGTGTTAATACGTGGAGTTAGAATGGTGAGAAAGGAAGGATTGAAAACTGCATCAGAGACAAGGAACTAGAACCTGTAACAGATGAAGAAAGTTACAGTGAAATGGGTTTTGTAACAGGTGAATATATATAGGTTGGGTTAGGTTAGTTTTGAAAGCCTAATCAATGTCAAAACATGCTATAATATATGTAGGAAGAGTGGGGAAGAAGTTGGAATAAATTTGGAGTTGAAACAAGATCAAAAACATACATATTTTACAATACTGCAACTTGTCCGGGTTTGCAAACAAGTACACAAACCCGGACATGTCAAAAAAACACGGCAGAATGTTTTCAGAATGGATGGTCCGGGTTTGCAAACCAAGACCTAAACCCGGACCACCCCAAAATTCCACCCGAGAGGTTTACACAGGTATGGTCCGGGTTTGCAAACCCACCCCTAAACCCGGACCACACATAAAACTCACCCGAGAGCACATTCCAGTATTGGTCCGGGTTTGTATCCCCGGACACAAACCCGGACCACCCCAAAAATTGTACAGAAAGTGTTTTCTTGCATTCTAATGATGGGGAATTGAATGGTAATGATAGTATAAGGTAATTAAGACATGAATAATGATGTTTAAAGGTCATTAGGAGTGTAAACAAGTTTGATAAGTGAATGAGAAAGTTGTGAGTTTAAGAACACATGAGTAAAACTAAGTTAAACGGGATAACGGGGTTAAGTACGGGAGTAATAGTTTTACATACCGTAACGCTTTGATGTTAATAAAAACATTTGAATGTTATCAGTGGAACAAGTGTGAACCGAGGAACGAGTGGTGACCCGGTAAAGTATATCCATGGTGAAAGGTATGATTTTCTCATACTCCGCGTGCTAACCGAGTTACGTTGATTTGTGTGTTTGTGTGCCGGCTTAATCAAGATTAAAGCATGAAAATAATCCATTGTTTGATTATGTGTGCCTTGCTGTATGTTGTATGAGCTAACATACTTGTATGCCGGTGTGGTCTAACATAGTGTATGGACCGACTCGTAGTGAGTAACGTTTGGCTAGAGACCCATAGATCGGGTCGATGCTTATGATAACGAAAACGTGCAAACACACAAACTATCCGTTAAAGTATAACGATAACGCTAACGTATGAACTCCCTAGAATGTGAGGAGAAGTACGGGTTGAGTAAATACCCGATAACAGTTAGAAAACCATATTGAAACAATCCACGAAACAAATGAGAGTGGAAAGATAAGTAAACCTCCCTCAAGAGGATTAACGATAGTTCGAAGATGTGAACTAGTAAAGAAGGTAAAAGAGACCTAAGGGATCAGTAGCTCCCTTGAGACATGGTCAACCTCCTATATGAGGATTTTACCGATTTAAGAAATTAACCGAAAGTATGAGTAAGTGGAATGTATGGGTAACTCTTAAAACCTAAGATTAACCGAACTAAAGTAATGTTCCCAAGTCATAAGAAAACATCGAGAGTGATGCTTCTAGACTAATATACATAATATTATTATAACTCCGAGAGGGGAGTGTATGGGAATGAGAGTAGTCCGAGAGTAGTCGGACCTAAGTAAAAGAGATAGGAACTAAGAGAGAGTTCCGCGAGCTAGTTGAACCTTCCCACCATGCTAGACCCAGAGTAGGGTCGAAACCGGGGAAGTAAGACTATGCTTGAGAGCCATGAGTTTTGGCCTAAGTAAGTATTGAGAGTAATAAGCGTGACGTAGGAGACCTGTAGTGTCTCGAGAATCTACAAGAGCTTGAGTATAATTAACCCAAGAGAATGAGTGAGATAATGAGTATGAATAACCCAAGAGTCTGGGTGAGTTAATGTGTAAAAGTAACCCGAGAGAATGGGTGAGTATAAAATGTGTAGCCCAAGAGAGTGGGAGTGTATATGAATAAGTAACCCGAGAGAGCGGGTGAGATATTGAACGAGTAAACAAGGCATAGTGAGGAATAACCCTCAAGGCCTAAGAGTAAACTGATACAACTAACAACCTTGTTATGTTAGTTAGGAATTGTGTTCCGTGATTGGAAGAAGATTCCTTGAGTAATACATATATATATTGTATTGCTATGATGCATGTTGTTTGACTAATGAACTCCATGTACATCCGACAAAAGTAGTCGGCGTACCCCGGTTAGCGCTCGGGGTATGCGAATTTCATATGCAGCTTTAAGCTGAGCCCCTAGGGGCAACGTTTTTATTCGCAGGTACACCGAAGACGAAACCGTACAAGAGTAGGACGGGGTCGGTGATAGCATGGGTAGTTAGATTGTAATTACTTATGTATTGAACGAGGTGTAAGACCGAATATGTTATCGGCATCCATATAATGTAGACTCGGTATAGTAAGAAATGATTTAAGTAAAGTGTTGTATTGTGTATTCGGTTGTTCCAGTCCATCAAACCGTTACTGTATGTGAGTTAGGCCTGGTTAGCCACGAGGGTGGCTAACGGCGTTGTATCACCCTCTGTTGTATTTAGAGTTCCACTGCAAGTTTAATGGTGAATTGTGACAGTTTAAGAGGTAATGACGAGATTAACAGTTGGGGTGTTACATGTCCGGTCCCACATTTTTCCCTCACTAGGCATCTATTACGCTACTTGTGCAAGATAGTCCGCTTCACAACCCGCTTGGCAGCTATTTTGCTACTAGTGTGGTTCCACCGTTTTTTTCCTTCACTAGGCAGCTACTACGCTACTAATGTAAGATCATCCACTTCATAACCCGGTAGGCAGCTATTGCGCTACTAGTGTGGTCCCGCCTTTTTTCCTTCACTAGGCAGCTATTGCGCTACTAGTGTAAGATCGTCCATTTCATAACCCGCTAGGCAGCTATTGCGTTACTAGTGCGGTCCTGCCTTTTATCCTTCACTAGGCAGCTATTGCGTTACTAGTTAAGATCGCCCACACAGCCGCTAGATAGCTATTATGCTACTAGAGCGGTATTATTTTTCCTTCACCAGGCAATTATTACACTACTAGTGCCAGATCGTTTCACACCCACCTACTAGACATCTATTACACTACTAGTATGATACTTGATCAAAGTATAAAAAGGCTCATCATAAGTCCTATAGCTAGATGTCAATAAGTCTAGTTGAGGCTTGTCATAAGTCCTCGTACTTTCCATTGCATTCTAGGCTCGTCATAAGTCCTAGGACTTGATGTTAAAAGGTTCAGTTGAGGCTCGTCATAAGTCCTAGTGCACCCAACCAATCTATTGCTAGTATTATAGGCTCGTCATAAGTTCTATAGCTAGATGTCCAAAGGTCTAGTTGAGGCTCATCATAAGTCATAGTTCTTTTAATACATTCAAGGCTTGTCATAAGTCCTAGGATTGGATGTCAAGTGGTCAAGTGGAGGCTCGTCATAAGTCCTCGTGCACCTGACCAATCTATTGTTAGTATTATGGGCTCGTAATAAGTCCTATAGCTAGATGTCCAAAGGTCTAGCTAAGGCTGATCATAAGTCATAGTACTTTTAATACATTCTAGGCTCGTCATAAGTCCTAGGACTAGATGTCAAGAGGTCAAGCGGAGGCTCGTCATAAGTCCTTATGCACCTAAGCAATCTATTGTTAGTATTATAGGCTCATCATAAGTCATATAGCTAGATATCAAGAGGTCTAGTTGAGGCTCGTTATAAGTCCTCGTACTTTCAATTGCATTCTAGGCTCGTCATAAGTCCTAAGAGTGGATGTTAAGAGGTCAAGTTGAGGCTCGTCATAAGTCCTCCTGCACCAATAAAGACCTCTAACTCATAAGTTGATGGGACCACATAGATATGAAAGTACCAGATCTGAACACATTAAAAGGGACCACATAGACAAGATCTAAAAGTTAATGAAAACTGAGCAATTTCCCTCTTCTTTATCAAACCGATTTTTCTCTTCAAAAATATTTTAGCATGCAATTACATACATCAAAGATAAGCATCTCATAAGATAAACACAACCACCAGATTTCGTGAGTAAGCAAATTCCATAAGCAAGTCAAGATCCATTCTTGATTGATTAGTTGTACCAGCTCCAGTTGGATTCAGACACATTAACCACCACTAGACCTAATATCTTGACTTATATAAAAACAAGCTTAATTCATCCAAACATGAAGACATCGAATCATACTTTATTATTTGAAATTATTCTCTAAGTATGCATACTTACCAAGAATCATGTATAACTAACGTATAAAGATATTTGTGTCCGATTACTCTAAGCAACTGCTACTAATACTAATGTATTACCTCATTTTAAACAACACATAAAATATACATGAGAACTCCTAATAAGCATTGAGTAGTTTTATAGAACTAAAATCTTAAATTCACTCTACGTTAAGGAATGGTGGTTACTTGAGGGCTTGATAAGGCCTAAGGGTGTTGATGTTGACAATGCTTTTAGGGAATGGTTATTGCTTATCTGTGTTCAATAAGCATATCTTTTTCCGAGAAGGTGATCCTTTTTCTCTAGAAGCTTTGGTTTGCGAGATGCCAACTACAACATGGCAGGGTTTGATTGTTTAGTCAAAGAATGGACCAGCCATAGTCATACATTGAGACGGCTTCCTCAGTTAGATCTCAAGACTCTTTGATTGAGGAGGAAGTTCAACTTCTAGATGTTTAAGAAACTCAAGTCCATGTTGATGTTAGCGTTGCACAAGTGGCTCAAGTCACTAAAGCTAAGGCCATAGTCTTTGGCATTAAAGTTGCTGCGAATTTAGATGGGGATTGCAAAAGGTCTAGCAGCTAGACTCCTCAAGTCACTAAAGCTAAGGCCATAGTCTTTGGCATTAAAGTTGCTGTGAATTTAGATGGTAGAAACATCAATCTCTTTTTAGACTGTTTGACTAATGTAAATTTTATTAAGGGTCAAGAGGTAGTTATAGTGGATGTTTAACTAATTTTACAGGAAGTCTTCACTAGTGTAGTTTCCTTTGGGCGTATCTCATGGATGTATGTTAACATAAATGAAAACTTTGAAGCTCACACACTAGCTAATGAGGGTAGAGTAGGAACTCACGTAGTAGTATGGTGTAATAAGATTCCTAATTGTGTACTAAATTTTGTTTCTCCTTAATTAAGGAGTAGTTGGTGGTTTGAAAAAAAACATTAAACTCACTCAACATGTTAAATTGTCATCTCTCACGCTTAGTAAATAGGCCCCACTCCAACCCCACACACACTCATTTGTCAATTTCCTACTCCCTCCTATTTTTAATATAAATCATTTTGGAGATGAATCTAGATTATTTTTCAGTTGAAAATTCATCTCCAAAACGACTTACATTTTAAATAGGAGATAGTATTATTTAACCACCATAAATATAATCGACAACAACCGTACTTTATACTAAACAAAATTTTTCAGAGTACTGGTTTTTGCAGTCAGTTTTTTAGATTTTGCAGTCATTATAAAAAATATGCAGTAGTTTTTTAGAATTTGCAGTCATAATCACAGTTAATTTTTTAGGATACGCAGTCGAAAAAAAAACTTTTTAATGACTAAATATGGTTATTACGAATATTGTATCATTCAAAAACTTGCAAAATTCAAAATGGAAGAAAAAAACGGACGTCCCAACTAGTCGTCCGTTTTCGGACGTCCGTAAAGGACAAAAAAAAACGGACGATCCAACTAGTCGTCCGTTTTCGGGCGTCCATAAAAGACCAAAAAAAACGGACGCTCCAACTAACCGTCCGTTTTCGGACGGTCCGTTTTCGGACGGCTAGTTGGAGCGTCCGTTTCCGGACCGTCCGAAAACGGACGGTTAGTTAGAGCGTCCGTTTTTTTTGGTCTTTTATGGACTCCCGAAAACGGACGACTAGTTGGATCGTCCGTTTTTTTGGTCCTTTACGGACGTCCGAAAACGGACGATTCAACTAGTCGTCCGTTTTCGGGAGTCCATTTTGAATTTTGCAAGTTTTTGAATGATACAATATTCGTAATAACCATATTTATTAATTAAAAAGTTTTTTTTCGACTGTGTACCCTAAAAAATTAATTGTGATTATGACTGCAAATTCTAAAAAACTGACTGCATATTTTTTATAATGACTGTAAAATCTAAAAAACTGACTGCAAAATCCAGTCGAGAAATTTTTATTGAGTTATTACGAGTATAATTGGGTGCGTTGGTGGATGGATCTGACATATCAGCAAATGTTTTGGTGTAAAAACTACCTAGGACCCATCTGTATCTACTTTTTATTCTTTACTTTATTTTTATGGGCTTAACTTTTCTATTTTATTTCTTTTAGACACCAAAATTTGTATAAACCACTTTTTAGCCTTTTTTTCGGTTTTTTATTCTAAAGGGAAATACATTCTCATTTTGGTGAATATAGAAGAAAGGAAAACATACCTAAAACGAGGTGTGAAGGCGTTGATTTATTTTTGACAATAGTTAAACACGCAAACAACTACAAGGGGAAAGTACAAAGAATACAGGGGAAAATGTAGATGAAGACAGCGAGGACTACTAATGCATCTATTGTACAATGTGACAACATTAAAATAAAGAGGTCTGTTTGTATATTAATCAGTTTTCGTTTTTTTTTTCTGAAGGAAATTAGTCAAACTGGTAAAGCAACAGCTACTACTACATTTTAACATTAGAGCAGAGCGCTCCAGGGGCACGTTGGTCCCTTCCTTCCCAACTGTGAACTGTCTGTCACCTCACGCACCCCCAAAAATCCAATCTTCCTCCGTAGCCAACCCAACACCACAGTCACCGTATTCTTCTTTCCTTCCTTCCTCTACCCCACTCTTCCCTTCTCTCAAACTCACCTCCCTCACATTACTGTAATCCTTCCTTCATCTGAAATGAAACCACCACCACCGCCGCCACTACTTGCTCTGCTCCTCCTCTCTCTCTTCCTTCTCAACCCACCCTCAACTTCCTCCGCAACCACTCCCTCATCCGCCGCTTCCCCCGCAACCTCGCCTACTTCCTCTCCTACCTCCAATTCCTCTTCAACACTCGACCCTAAACAAGTCCGAGCACTCCAATCTCTCGGCATCCCTACTTTAAAAAACCCCTGCTCAAACCCATCCTTAACCGACGTCGTCGTCTGCGATAAATCCAGTCCCTTCCGACACATCACTTCCCTTAAACTAAAGAAATGCGCTGACGACATCTCCGTCACCACCACCGCTCTCAAATCACTCTCCACTCTTCAAGATCTTCAATTCATCGACTGTCCTGTAGCTGCTCCATCCCGTTTCCCACAGGAACTCACTTCAAATCTCCATTCTTTCACTTGCATTGACAGTCTTGGTAAACTCACTGGTGTAATGCTAGGCAAGATGCAGAATCTCACAGATCTGACAGTTACCGGCGTTCCCATTATCGCTAGTGGCCCTGTCATCATACTCGGTAACCTTAAAAACCTAAAATCCGCCACCATTTCCAACACTAACCTTACCGGCTATCTTCCTAAACACTGGCGTACTGGAATCACCCACCTCGATCTATCAAACAACAATCTGAAAGGAAAAATCCCGACTACAATAACCACTCTCGAGAAACTTTCCGCTCTGGATCTTTCTTCAAATAATCTATCCGGTGAGATCCCATCTTCAATCGGTGACCTTCTTGAACTTAAAAACCTCTCACTCTCTTCAAACAAACTTTCTGGTTCTATCCCAGATACATTATCCGCTATACCTTCATTAATCTACCTTAACCTCAGCTCAAACCAACTCAACGGCACAATCCCATCTTTCATTGGGAAGATGAAGCGACTCAAGTACTTAAATTTAGAGAGCAACAATTTCGCCGGCGTGATGCCTTTCACCGCGTCATTCATTGAGAAACTTGAGGTATTTAAAATAAGTGAAAACAGTAATCTTTGCTATAACCATTCCAGTATTTCCTCTAAGATGAAACTCGGGATAGCAAAGTGTGATAAGGATGGGAATCCTGTTTCTCCTCCGGCTGAGAAAGCTGACTCTCCTGATAGCTCTGATTACGATTACAACAGTGAGGATGCTAGTACTGAGAAGAGTAGTGGTGGGGAACATCATGGTCCGAATAAAGTTGTTCTTGGTGTAGCAATTGGGCTTTCATCCATTGTCTTCCTCATCATCTTCTTGATCCTTTTGTCCAAATGGTGCGCTTGAAGTGTTGATGAAGATATATACATATATAAATTGTGAGTTTTTTTTTTTCATTAGGGTTTCTTATATTTAGGTGAAATTGGTTTTATCCAGGGTTGAAAATTGAAATTATGAAAATCTTTGGTTGGAATTAATAGTTTTCATATACTGCATTGATTTGATTATATATAAGTGAGGGTAGATTGGCAAGCAAACCGGAAACATTTGATTCTAGGAGATTTGAGTTTTATTAGGGCCCTCTTTTGAAATAGTATGAATTAGAGAGATCCAATTCGTTACTCTCACTCTGTTTTGAGGTGAGGAAGAAGGGAAAGGGCTGCCTGCCTGGTTGTAAAAAGGGATTTAATTATTGATATCATTATTATTTATATTCTTTTTTATATAATGGTTGCGTGTTCTCTGATCTTGATTTCATTATGGTATAACGTGGGCGGTACAGTATTATGATTAAGAGGATTCAGAAGCCAACCCATGATGATTGATTGCTTATTTCTTCTTTCAGTATAGATAGATATATTTCATTTTTCCTTGAATGGCAAGTTAATTGTTTCACTTTCTTTTTCATGATTTAGTTCTCTCAATGCTCTAGTTTCGTAGTAGTATTGTTAAGCTCTAATTATATTGGCCCAATTCTGTCCACATGTACTTGGTACGGAGTTTAATTTTTTTAGTTATAAGTACGAGCGAGGAAAAGTACTAATAGCTTGATATTCTAGTTGACCTAATAATAGATAGGTATATGATGGAAATTCTTATTGGTAGAATAGCATCTTATAACAAGGTTAGATTTTCTTTTTTCGATTTGAAGTAATATCTGGTAGTGAAATGAAGATTTAATTCAGTGTTATATGTTGTAGATAATTTGAACGATTAATGCGCACACAAAGTCTGTTTTAGTAAGGAAGTTTGTTTGTAAAGAGATAAAACTTTAAACGGAATTGTGATAAAAATGGGGTATTTGTAGGTTTGGAAGTGTTGTAATGGAGATATATTTCTAATGTCTTTCCATAGTCATATTTTAAAACTTGATTTACATTGATGTACCATAGTAGATCTTGTTTATAATTTCATATAGCTAACCTCCTGTGGTTAATTACCAAAATAACATTTGCCCATATAATTACTAAATTACCCTTATATTTCCTACATCGTTTGATGACAATTTTAAAGATATATCTTATTAACTCATGTAGGCTATACTCATAAATACTTAGCATGATCACGTAATACTATCAACATGGAAACCTGTAAAGTACGATTGGCCAACCTAAGGTATTATAACACAAGTAAATTTATATTTCAGCAGGTGCTCATATATTACCATTTGTACATGTTCACAATGTATGGAACATTCACTACATTCGCACGTGAGTGAACTTCACTTGAGTTGATGACCGCTCTTAAATATTTTCCTTTCATAATAATTATCAATTCGTGTGTACATTAACTTGAGTTTGTAAGAATTTTTAAGTTTGTTGGGTAGACTGGTAGTGTTCAAGACCTGATTTTTATTTGTCGGACTGCAGGCATGATTTTTAAGGTCTTGGCTACTTAGTTCAGTTTTTATTTTTATTTATTCAGTTTTTTGACATATATAATTTTTAAGATATTATATTATAGTTAGAATCTAATTACATATATAACACTACTACATTTACGATTTGACAACGTATAGGCCTCCATATCAGTGACATGTTTAATTCAAACGAGCAAGAATCAATCCCCTAAAGTTTGAGATGGATATAGTATGTTCTAACTGTTGTGTCATGATAGTTATTCGTGACATATATACAAACTACTTGTGTACTCATAACACTTGCTGCTAACAAGGAACTTGGGGATTCCAATACGCTTGATATCCCAATCCATAGTCTTCCTTATTGACCTTTGCTAAGGCTACCTGTCACTAGGATAAGCTCCAAAGCATTTTGATTTGTTATAAAACTAACCAAATGCACCATTATTGTGCTTGAGATGAAACTTTTAGACTTCAGACTCAGATACTTATGCGCATGAGAAGCTCCATCCCTAAAAGAAATCTTGTTCCCCACACATTGATCATAGCGCATCTCTTTCCTCAGCAGATCACGCACTTAGGTATTACTATCACCACAATTTATCTTCTAGATTAAGGTTCCATTGAACAAAAGAAATAACCATCTGTAATATAAACTTCCCATGATAAAAGAAGGATTAGGCTAGTCAGCTCAACCATCATACTCCTCCCAACCAGTGCTAACAAGAAATTTGTAGGGAAAAAACTATATATATAAAAGAATAAAATAATAAACTAAACCTACAACTCTACTACGGGTAGCAAATAAAACCTGGTCGGAGTATAGTGTAAATATATTACGACCGAGAGTATCGAACCCAAGAGACTTATAGAAAATTAGTCATAATCCGGGCAAAAGCCTATTCTATAATAATAAGGGGGAAAAGTAAATGTGATTCTAAACTAAGAAAACTAAATAAACTAATTTTGATTTGGGAATATATCAATGCAATAGTATCATATGACCAATGATCAAGGGTGGCAAGTCTCAAAGAGGATTTAGTCTCGCAAAATGAATGTACCGGGTTTCCTACCGGACCTCCGTTACCCGGCATATTCATGGCCTTGAATGTGCCGGACAACTTTCACTCGGCACTACATCCGGCACCGTTCATTTCGTGAATAACACTTCTAGATTCGGTTCTGACAAAAGGAACTCAATATTCATACTTGCATCGTGCATAGCTAATGCCGCGAATACAAACAGAATAATGGGGAAATAAGAGATTAACCCTAAACCTTAGATCTTGATGCCTCTCTTTCGGAACAACAAACTTAAAGATTACCAAAATCCTAATCTATCCTATTCTTGTCTTGTGAACATTAAATAGGACTTAGAGATAAGAGAATAAATAGCTACTTCATTCTACTTTGCATGAAGATTAGAACTCGGGTTAAGAAACTTGAAAATTCCATAAATGGTCACAAGAGTTTTACAAGGACATTTTCCCTAACCAAAAACCTAACAAGGATTCTGCATCACCATCCACACAACTACAAGAAGAGAATACAAAGGGGGAGAAGGGGATGTTAATAGCCTTAACCCGTCAAGGTCTTCTTCTTCTCTTGCGTGGATGGATCTGCAGATGTTCCTTGGACACCAACAGATGGAATGTGGCGGAAATGAAGTTTGAATGGCGTGGATTTGGTATGTTGAAGTGTGTCAAATTGCAGCCTTTCTCAGCCTATTTATAGGCATCAAATGTGTCTATTGTCGGGCGTCGTGCCGGACCGTTAGTAGCCGGCACACGTGATAAATGCGCCCAACTGTTAACGGTCGAAACCGCCAATTCCGCGCGAAACAGTACATATGCCGGGTAGGGGATACCCGACATCACACCCGGCACCATCCTAATCACCAACGGTCAATAACTGCTATCGCTTGGTCAACCATGGCGACTCTTTACTTATGCCGGATGGAATCTACCCGGCATCATGTCCGGCAAGGCCTCTGTTTTGTTCTGTGTTTATGCCGTGCAGGATCAACCCGGCATTGAGTCCGGCTTCAATTGAACTTTTGCATAGAAAATCATTCCTTGCACAGAAAACTCATAAAAACATAAGTCTGTACAAATAATATACTTTAACACATAATAAACATAAATAACATATATTTAACTCTATTTGGATAAATATAATACTAAATCTAATGCACAAAATATGATAAGTCTGCGGCTTATCAAGGCCCTACACTTACCTTTTGCTAGTCCTCGAGCAAAACAAGATTAGAAAGGAGTAATTACTTATGCACAAAACAGATAAACTTTAGAATGACAATTAGATAAATATTTCTAACTGCCTGACTCTAATTCACAAGTATAACTTAATCTACCTTATCTATCCAAACATACTAATGGGTATAAAATAAAGAATTTCAAAACCGATCAAAAACTTTTGGGTTATTTTGCATAAGGGATTTTTGTAATCTCTCCTTTTTCCGGTTTCCATCACTCAACTCTATTTTTCAAGAGTTTCTGAATGTGGCCAAGACACTCATCAATGGTTTTTATATTCAGCCCTATTTTGCAAGAGTTTCTGAATCAACCATGATTTTTTCTGCATTGAAGAACGGGGAATTTAGGAGAAAAATAAAAGGAAAAACTCTCGTTTCTTGCTTTTATTCTGAGGCAACTTTTTCAACCTCAAGGAATATAATGTTTTTCCTTTGGAAGAAGATTCTTTTTCTTTTTTTTCTTTTTTTTCTTCTTTCTTTTGCACAAAAACCCTTTTTAAGATTTTCACCCAAAAGATTTTTCACAATTTGAAAAGAAAAGAAACAAGTACCCAGAAGTACAATAAGGAAGGAATTAGGAGCAAGATCATGTACTCATGTTAAATAACAAGAATCAAGAAGTTAAAAACAGGAATCTACAAGTCATTAGAGAGCTTACCTCTTGAGAGAACAAGCTTTTAGTCATTCCTAATCTTATCTCAATCAAAAACATGCAAAAAGTTTAGTAAAACATCGAAAACTCACAACTTATGCATATTATAAATAAAAACTTATTTTAAGGGGGGTCCCTGCCCTACACTTGGTAGGAACACTGTCCCCAGTGTTCAAAAGAAACAATAAAATTGAAAGTGTTTTTTTTAAGAAACTTAAAACAACTATTTGGAAAGGACTAAAAAAACAAATTATAAAAAATAAAAGAGAAAAAATTAAATGGTAAGAAAGGCTCCCCTGTTTGATATTGAAGGTGTGAGGAGGACCCACCCTACACTTAGCCTTTTAGGCTATTTGGCATTATCGGAGATCCTGGGCAGAATAGTGACCGAATTCGCTTGCTCCCGTGGATTGGTTTGTGTTTGGGACGGGAGCTGACCTTGTTGTCGTGGTTGCGTCAAAAGTTGCTGTAATTGCAACTGCAATGATTTGTGCTCCTTGCGAATGGTCGAGATCTCATTGTGAGTGTCCTGGGTCTTGTTCATCAGGGCTGACATCATGTCACAAAGTTCAGCCATTTCAGCCTCTGATGATGATGCAAGATGGGATGGTCTGTATTGCCTCGGACCTCCCTGGTAGCCGGCTTGACTCTGGAAGTGTTGAGGGGGTTGGTTCCCCTGTTGCCATGGATGCCGATACCCTTGGTTACTCACATAATTGACTTCCTCAACATTTTGAAAGTCTGGCATATTAGGGCTCGGAGCGTGTGGTCGGGCACTAACCACATTCGCCTGTTGAGGAAGTTTGTTCATTGCTATTTGCTCCACCACTTTCTGTAGAGCGCTAACCTTTGTGGATGTTTGAGCATTACTCTCCAATAACTGCTCATGACTTTGCATTAGTTTGTCAAATTTAGCGTCGCCCTCGCCCACTTGATACAAACCAGCGGTACTGCCCTTGGTTCCACCAGTGGCCGAATCCCAAATCTCTTCGCAAAGAGATTCAACCCCACTAAGGAATTGATCTCCAGGCTTCTTTAATATATCTGCACCAAGGGAGGATAAGATCATCGTCTTGCATTGATTGATCAATCCTTTGTAAAACAACTGAGATAGTTGTTCCTTGGTGAGGTTGTGGTGTGGACATGTGCACAGCAACCCCTTGAATCTGTCCCAAGTCTCACAGATGTTCTCCGAGCTAGGTTGTTTGAAGTTGTATATGTCAGCGATCATTTCCAGGGCGCGACTAGGGGGCATGAATTTGTCATAAAACTTGGTTTCCATGTCCTCCCATGTGGTGATGGTACTGGGGGTTAGACTGTGGTACCACTTGCTGGCGTTCCCCGTAAGGCTATGGGGAAAGAGAGAAAGTCTGGCGTATTGGAGGACATTGTTTGTGGAGGTTAGGCTGTTTGTGTGTTGCAAGAATTTGGTGATGTGGAGCAAAGCATCGTCCGGGTTTGTACCATCGAACATACCCAATTCCTTGATGCATCGGATTTGATGAAATGGCTTAAGTTTTTGCCATTCATCGTATTCGTTTTGTGGAAGGAGGGGGAGGTCGATTGCTGGCTTTTGGCCTTGGTTAGAAGGCCGGTTTATATTTCGGACGGTAGGTGCTGCCATTGATGTAGGCGGTAGGTATTGGTGGTTTCTTCGTTGACGAATGGAGCGAAGAAGAGTCCTCTCGATTTTTGGGTCAGAATTTGCTAAATCTTCAGGAGAATTTGTGGACCGTAGAATCATTCACTTTGATAATGAAATACCCCTAGTAGTTAAAACGCATGAAATCATGAATATATGCAGTATGTGCAATGAACCGATCACATTAATATAACGATGGTACAACTTATACCCTGAGATACTAAGGGACATACATATGTCCATAAATGAAATAGCAAGTCCTAATATAATACAAGCTTGGTTGCTCATCGGTTTGACATTAACCAAAACGATGGAGGAAATTAAATTATACCGTGTTAGGACATTACATTATTTATGTAGTGGACCGTGAGGTACAATACTCGGAGAGTCACCTTGACACATAACGATTGTACCAAATAATATACATCACGAAGTTATAAGATACGAACTGAGTTATCGGATACAACATATACAAGTAACATTATAACATAAATACTGGTACTCACTGATCAATATCCCATGACCTTGATATTAAATTAAATTAACTACAATTACTTGATTTCTTCATAATATAACAATGAAATCACACCCCACTCATGCTTGGTGGAGCACTACATTACTTGGATAATGTAAACAGACTAACAATTAATCAACCCCACCCATGGTATATCCTAAAGTCCTAAAATTCACTAGCAAATATCCAACTATACACTTACACCTTGCATTACCGAGAAATTCTGCAAGTTCCTACTAACCCACGTGACTACCCACTCAGCCTTCCTTGCTACCTGTAAACCGATGCACTTTTCCCCCCTTTTCTCGCTTATGAGTCTGTATCCTCAGGCAACGACTTAAGCCACTGAACTCGTCACTTCCCTTCATTTTTGCGCACGCCTCTCTAATATGCTTCTCCTTCCTTCGTCGAAGCCTTGCATGCCACCACCTGGTAGGATCTCTAGAAAACATGCGAGCAGATCCTCCCCAAGCTCTTGAAGGTAAGCGCAGGTAACCGGTACCTGAATTCCCCTTCCATTCCTCCCTTGTTTTGTCCGAAACTCTTGAGTTTTAACTCCCTTCTTCCTCCTTTTTTTTTCGCATGCATTCATCTGAGAATGATCCTTCGAAGCTGTGCTGAGAATACTCAAGGAGCCCACTCCATTTCTTCTCAAGTTTAGCGCAAGGTAAAATACTCCCGGTTTGCATCTTCACCTCTGTTTCATTCTCTTGTTCTGTCTGGTCCGAAAATTGTTCCTCAGTCCTCTAATCTGCTTCCCTTCCTTTGTATAACCCTGCATGCAAGCCCACGGGTAGAATCCCTGGGAAACGATGAACCAGAACCTTCTCCAACATCTCGTAAAGGTAGAGTAAGTAACAAAAAACCGGGACTTTTAACTTCTTCCCCTATTCTCTATTTTGATGTCCGAGAGTTTGAGTTTTTGATTCCTTTTTCTCTCATCCTCTCTCGTGCATGAATCCCCTGGGTAAAACCTTCCATGGAGTGCGCCAAAATCTACAGGGAACTAGCCCCAAGTCCACTTGAATATCAACCCAATCACAAGCTGTCGTGTTTTTCCCTGCATTCTGTTTTGGTTTTAAGTGCCACTAAGGGCATCATCTAACCGGAATTTTGTTCTTGTGCATGACCGGTTGTAAAACCAAGATTTCTCAGTCAAAACCGCCAACCAAAGTCTGAAAGAAAAACCCAAGGGGTAATCCCCTCCTAACCAAGGTAAAATCTACCGAGGAACTGGTCAGTTGACACCTTGCTGTTAAATCTGGAAAGAACAACAAACTGACTGTGGTATTTGTTCTGTCTAGGTGCGGAAAGGGACCCTGGATTATCATGAACTTCCCAGGCATAAATAACCCCAAGAACCCCCCAAGGTTGTAACCCAAAATCCTTACCTAAACTGTGCTTAAAGACTTGTGTATAAATTTGGTCTGAAGTTGTCTAGTTAATCTGATAACTACTGAAATAAAATTCTGGTTATGTGTTGGTGTGGTGAGCTAAGGTTGTGTTAGGGGGAAAACCTGTGGATTAACTGAGATAAAAATGCACTAAGTAATCGGAAGGAATTACTTAACCAAAACTAAATAATGCCTAAGCAGTAAGTGTTGAAAATCTGATTAAATGTTGGTTAGGAACTTTGTGTGTCATCAGTATCATCACGTTAGGGACTAGGCTGGGAATGAAAATAAGAAATTTCATGTTTCAGAGGTCCAAGGAATTCCTAGCTGTGAGTGGTTTCAGTAACAGCAAGGAAACCATTGTAGTTGGATTGAGGTTTTTGGTGTTTCCCAACGTTGAGGATATATGGAACTGTACTAGGATAGTAGATAATAAACTGTGAAGTATTAAGTAACCGAAGTACCAGCTACCTTAGAGTTAAACAGCAAGAAAACCAGTTCAGAAAAATTCTGTATAAAGCTGCTAACAAAAACTAGTGCAGAAACGAGTTAAGTTTGGTAGCTTATACCTTTTGGTAACTGAAATTCAGAAACAAAATATAGCTTGTCTTGGCAAGTGAGTGAACCTAAAACTTTGTTAACACACTTACCTAAGTAGTAAGAAATCTAGTAATGTTTGGAGAAACCAGTAGCACATTGAAAAGAGTAGTAGAGGTAGGAGAATGCAGATGCTCAACTTCAGTTTTCTGCGGTTATTGCCGGTTCTGTATAAGAGAGTTTAAGGAAGTTGACAGCATTGTTTTGGGTTGCTCCCAGGTTTAAAAACCTTATTAAATCACCTAACTAGGTGGGTAAACAAGTTGGGGAAAAAGCAGTAGTTAGATTAACAAATGAAAAGGAAGACTAAAGAAGAAATGCATTGATTGGTGTTGCAGTTTTCTGTTCAGTCTCTCGGGCTCTGTATAACAAAGATTTAATTGAGTTAACAGCTTGGTTTTGGTTTGTTTATAATTTCAAAGCCTTCTTAATACACTTGGAAGATTGGAAATTAATTGAACACACTGAAAGAAGAAATAAAGAAGAAACATAAAGATGCTGATTTTAGATTGTCGATAGTTGTTGTTTCAGTATAACCTTGTTGCAGATGGCATAAGAGGGTTGTGTTGATTTAATAACAAACCCAAGTCAGTACTAATACAATTATCTAAGTTGGTATATTCATTTGGGAGTTTAGAAGGCAGTGAATCTATAAGGAAAAAAGAAGAAGGGAAGAGGTGTGCACAGATTCATGTTTCAGTTTTCTTTCTCTGAAACTTGTGTTCTGTATGATTGGTTCCCAGAAGTATTGGATGTGTTATAGAGGATTAAGAATGAACCAAAGATACTGCTAAGAAAATGAACTAGGTTGGTACTTTCATAGGAGGATTAGAAATCAGTATTAACAACCCAGCAGAAAGAAAAAAAAAAGGACGAAGAGAGAGTATAATAGCTCCTGAAATGCTTGTGTTTTGCTGTATGCTACCCTTCCTGAAGTAACCTAAAAGATTATGTATACTTGATCACTGATCTGCGAGCTTACTAAAGTGTAGGGTTAAAGTGTAAACATTTTTGGAGGATTTGTCAGTCAGTTAGGGTATAGAAAGAAAACAATACAAGGGAAAGGAAAAGATATCAGATTCTATCCCTTATTGAAACATTGAGTTTCTGTATAATGTGGTTACAGAGGGCTATAAGGGGTTACGTTGGGATTTTTAAGAGCTTAAGGCCCTACTAATCCATCTAACTCAGTAACTGAACCGTTGGGAGAGGTAGTAGTTAATATAACTAACTAAAAATGAGAATCAAGGAAAAATGGATAGTGTGGTTTCAGATTTCAGTAAAAAAAAAGAATTATAGCTTCTATCTAGCTATTTTACAGGAGTGCTAAGAGTATTGTAGTGGTTTAGAAATGAACCCATGATATTGTTAACAAAGTGAAGGAAGTTGGTGTATTCAATTGGAAGTTTGAAAGGTCAGTAACTACTAACTAAAGAGAGTTATAAGGAAGAGACACAGATTGAGTTCAATTTTGTCGGTATTGGAGTGGCTTCTGTTTAGCGATTTTACAGAAGTAGTGAGAGGGATGTATTGGCTTGTGTTAAACCCAAAACCTAGTTTACGCACCTAAGTAAATCTGTAAGAAGAATTGGGGGAAAGTAGAAGACAAATTGGGGCAGTAACAAGGAACAGATTGAAAGTAAGCTTGGAACGAGTGTTTCAGTTTTCTGAAGTTGAGCTTCAGTAGGGTCAACTTGCAGAGGTGTTCTAAGTGTGGCGTTGGTTATGTAATAAACCCAAATCACGGCTGATACATGTAGCAGGGTTGGTAAAACATTTTGGGAGGACTAGACATCAGTTCAATACAATAAAAGTAAGATTAGCTGAGTTTATATACAGATTGTGTTGCAGTTTTCCTGCAGCCGTAGTTTCGGTATTGCTGTGTTACAGAAGGTTTTATGGGGTTGCGTTGGGTTTTTAACGAAGCTAACACTTTACTAATACACCTAATTAAGTTGTACACACTTCGGGAAAGATAGGAGTCAGTGTAAACACAAGGGAGAAGAAGTATACTGAGAGTGTGATTTCAGTTTCTGTTTGGATCGAGGGTTCTGTCTAGGCAAGTTCCAAGGCTGATAGCAGGGTTGGATTGAGGTTGTCTTGGGTTTAAAACATTGGTCAGATGTCCAGATAAGGAAGATACACTTCAGGAAGATTAAAATATGTGTGAGAACTAAACATACAAACCTTCTAAGTTGATGTGCAGAGTTCTGTCCGGTCTGTAACTTCAGTAAAACAAAAACAAAAACAGAATGGTAAGTGAATTAGGCTAAGAGACTAGGGGAATATAATGCCATCAAACTGTTACAACAGATAGCTAAGTAAAGCCAGTTTAATAGTGTTGTCTAGGTGTTGGAAATCCTACCAAAGTAGTGCCGAGGAACTAGGCTCTTAAACTGGAAGTTGTGTCAGAAACTTTGGGCAAGATTATACCCTAGATTAGTCACTCTTAACTACTGTAAGAGTGTTCTAAAACATTAACTAAGTTAGGACCGTGTTAAGGAGCAAACCGGCAAACTAAATGTCCTAGGAGTTTAAAGTATGCAAACAAAGTAAAACGGAAACAAGGCCAAAGAGAACCTAAGAAGAGTTTAGGGCGGTAGTGAAGAGATTAGAAGAATTATAAGGTCGTATGGGAATCAAAAGAAATGAATGTGAGCCTAAAGTAAAAGAGGAACCAAACCGAAATAGTAAGCACTTGTAAAGGTTTGGAGTCAGTAAATTAAATGAGGAAGATAACATGCTGTAGTATGACTCGAAGTGTGACAAAGCAAGGAAAAAGGCAAAGGGTACTTAGAAATAATCTAAGAGGCAACATGAGGGTTAACGGAGGCAAACTCTGAATTGTTTAACGTGGCACTACTTGGCCTCCAGCGACAAATCCGAACCCACTAGTGAAGTAGGACTAACGATAACACATATACCGTATAAGACTAGAGTATGTCATAAGAAGTTTATGAATAACAAACGCGTTACCAAACAAACTAACCCGCTCATGTAATAATTATAGGAGTGTATCACACGAGCGGCGGGGGACCCTAGTGCGGATATACACATCGACTGATAAGAGGTATGGACATGTGTGGTTCGTATGTTGCCGTGTTACACGGCTTGTGTGCTGTGTGCTTTGTGCCAATGACTTCAAGACTAAAGCATGAAAACAAATTGTTTGTTTATCTTGCTTAATTGCTTGCGGTGTGCGTGTGTGAAGCATGAGAACAGATTGCTTATTTAAATTGCGGTATTGGTTGCTCTACACCTGTTATACCTTGTGTGCGTGCACACAGTAACTTAGTCACTCCCCGTTTATGTAAAACTACGGGACGAAACGCGATGAATAATACAAACAAATAAGGAAACTACTTATACAAAGGAAAACTCCTCCCTAACCATGGAGGACTTCTAAGGACGCCCACTATGGTGTCAAGTTATTTATGATAAGTGAATACTCTATTGAGGACTACTATCGACACCCACAATGGTGTCGAGCTGACAAAAGAAAAGACACATATTGAGTAAATATCAACTGGTGGAACATGAGAATAACCCGGGAATACAACATCTCGGGCCGCGCGGTATGGAATGCTCGGGAGTTGGTATCTGCATCAGATCCTTCGACCGACTATTGTGGAGCACATCTTGGGGTCTAGAGGTGACCCCTCTTTCTCGACGTACGACGCCGGGACTGGAAGATTGGCAATTTGGGAAGCATGACCTGGGGTCTAGAGATGACCCCTCTTTCTCGACATGACGTCGGGATTGGAGGATCAGCTATTTGGGGAGCATAACCTTGGGTCTAAAGATGACCCCGCTTTCTCGACGTATGACGCCGGGAATGGAGGAATTAACTATGGAGGAGACGTCCTCCAACGTGCGGTGATAAAAGAATTCACGAATAATCCTTAATGAAACAAGAAAAGATTGACACCTACATGATATGGTTACGGGATCTAATTATATCCCCACAAGAGAATTCACAAATAATCCTTAAAGAAACAAAGAAAGATTGGCACCTAAATGATATGGTCACGGGATCTAAACTATATCCCCAGACCTGGGCAAGGAAAGAGCAAGAAAATACACATTATGGGAACAAGAGAAAAGAAATAAAAACACATAACGCTCGAATGATCCCATAGTGAGGATCAGGAGTATATCATACCTATGCACACGTTTTATTATGTACATGATTGTTGTTGCGATACTAGCATCTTGTTGTGCTTGGTTGCGTGTTTGATGTTGCTATGACGCCGACATGTTATGCTTGGTCGCTTGTTGTTAATGCTTTGCTACCTTTGAGTGTGTATGAAACCATGATGTATTGTGGCCTGCTTTACTGCTTTATTATAGCATGTAAATTGACTTAATAATATTCGACCAAGTAGTCGTGTAGCCCGGCAACATACGGGCTACACACGTTCATGCTCATCGTAGTTTGCTGGGTCCTTTACAACCCAATTTCTTTCAGGTATTGTGCCGGACGATAACGGAGCGTAGGCGGGATGGCTACCATGGGGGTAGTCCATCAGGGCATGACCTTTAAGTTTGTAGTAGTATGTGAAATATATGGGTTGTTACCAAACCCGAGATGTAATTCTTAGTTTATGCTTTGGTAATTTTGTTGTAGTCACTCGGTATTTGGGAATTGTACTTTATGTTGTATATGAGTTTTGATAAAGGGCTGTTTCCAGTCATACAGACCATAACTTGGTGTTGGAAGAGTGGTCGTGTCAGTCACGTGGGTGGTTGGCGTCTGTGACACCCGGATGGAGTTTATTCCGCTGCATAGTTAACTTGTAATATGGCGAGGAACGATGTTTGTATTATTGGATGTTTATTCGGGGGTGTTACAGATAACTTCAGGAGGAGCAAGAGAAGACATTATAATACTTCGTAATAATAAAAGAAATAATATAATGACATAATTAAAATTACGAAAATACAAGAAGAAACAAATTTTTGGTTATGCCGGACAGAGGGCCGGGTGACGCGTACCCGGCAGTGGACTTCCTCCACTAATGTTGGGTTTATAACATCCGGCATATTGCCCGGCGTATCCAAAGAGTGAAAAATAACTTAATTAAAAGACATGGAAGTAAGAGATTTGAAATGTAATAGATCTTGCCTAACTGTCCCTACTAATTACAGCAAAAATATTGAGTGAAATTGAACATGTCGGGTTACGTGCCGGATAACTCCTGTCCGGCTTCAGACTTCCTCCGAGATGTCGGTTGTGAGAAACCCGGCACAATACACGGCAGATTAAAAATCGAAATTCAAATTAAAGAATCATAGTGTAGGGACTATTAGAAGAGAGAAACAACGAAAGGTGCAAGCAAGAATAAATTTGAATTGTTAAAAACTTAATACTGTACGAATCAAAAAAATAACTTGAACGTGCCGGACCGCATGCCGGGTAGAACCTATCCGGCATCGGATTTCCTCCAACTATGTCGGGTAACAGATGTCTGGCATTGTGCACGGCACATTCAATTATGCAAACACTAAGAGTGAAGTAAAAGAATAAAGAATAAAAGAATAGGGCGTTTTACCGAATTTAGGACTTGCACTACTTCCAAGTCCCCGGCAACGGCGTCAATTTGCTAACAAGAAATTTGTAGGGAAAAAAACTATATATATAAAAGAATAAAATAATAAACTAAACCTACAACTCTACTACGGGTAGCAAATAAAACCCGGTCGGAGTATAGTGTAAATATATTACTACCGAGAGTATCGAACTCAAGGGACTTATAGAAAATTAGTCCTAATCCGGGCAAAAGCCTATTCTATAATAATAAGGGGGAAAAGTAAATGTGATTCTAAACTAAGAAAACTAATTTTGATTTGGGAATATATCAATGCAATAGTATCATATGACCAATGATCAAGGGTGGCAAGTCTCAAAGAGGATTTAGTCTCGCAAAATGAATGTGTCGGGTTTCCTGCCGGACCTCCGTTACCCGGCATATTCATGGCCTTGAATGTGCCGGACAACTTTCACCCGGCACTACATCCGGCACCGTTCATTTCGTGAATAACACTTCTAGATTCGGTTCTGACAAAAGGAACTCAATATTCATACTTGCATCGTGCATAGCTAATGCCGCGAATACAAACAGAATAATGGGGAAATAAGAGAGTAACCCTAAACCTTAGATCTTGATGCCCTTCTTTCGGAACAACAAACTTAAAGATTACCAAAATCCTAATTATCCTATTCTTGTCTTGTGAACATTAAATAGGACTTAGAGATAAGAGAATAAATAGCTACTTCATTCTACTTTGCATGAAGATTAGAACTCGGGTTAAGAAACTTGAAAATTCCATAAATGGTCACAAGAGTTTTACAAGGACATTTTCCCTAACCAAAAACCTAACAAGGATTCTGCATCACCATCCACACAACTATAAGAAGAGAATACAAAGGGGGAGAAGGGGATGTTAATAGCCTTAACCCGTCAAGGTCTTCTTCTTCTCTTGCGTGGATGGATCTACAGACGTTCCTTGGACACCAACGGATGGAATGTGGAGGAAATGAAGTTTGAATGGCGTGGATTTGGTATGTTGAAGTGTGTCAAATTGCAGCCTTTCTCGGCCTTGAAATACCCCAAACCTTAATATGTTGGTTAATTACATAATTAGTATATTTTAAGACTTAATTAGTCGTTAAGAGCAGGTGGGAGAAATTCCCGAAGGAAACGGATCCATATAATGGATTAAAAGTATAAACGAGACTCAAAAGCACGTTTTTCGAGAAAACCGAAAAAACGTGACTTTAAACGTTTTAAAACGGACTTGTATAAATTACAGTTGATTTTATAACTATAATTATATACTAATTAAAGTCTAAGAATTTTTAGAATCAAAAATATATATATATTCCGGAAACCGGACCCGGACTGTCAAAACCGACAGTTCGGGAATTAACGGGTATTATCTGCTAATGACCAAGTGCCACTCTCTCATATTGTAAAATAAAAAATCAGATTTTTATTCCCCTCTCTATTCTATTAATACCACTCATTTACTAAACTACAAAACAATAAAATACATTTATTTCCCTCTCACACACAAAACTCTCTCTCACTCTCTCTCTCCCCCTCATTCTCTTCACTCACGGTTGGCTTCTCCTCACCCAGCTCTCTCTTTCTCTTGTTTTGCCAAGCATGGCGATTTCACAAAGCCAAAGAAGCCCCAACTTCAATCTCTTGTAACTTCCTCATCTTAGCTCCAAATCAAGAAATTCTTCCACCAAAATACTCCTCTCATCTTGGAGATCATTTTACACCTTTCAAAATCTCAAAACACCACACTTCATCTCCATGGGTGTACCCCATTTTGAAGGAAAAGCCTCACATTCTTGAAGCCAAGTGTCTTCTTGTTGTTCTAAGGTAAGAAGGAAATCAAAGACTCACTCATTCCTTCATTTCCTTCTTGAAATCGATTTTCCTTGTTTTGAACACCATGCTTGTTCTCCATGTTAGCTTGTTCAATCTCCTTGAGGAGTTGGAGCTAGCCCAATCCCACTACCAAGCATTTCAGTTTTGAAATAGAAGGTAACTCCCTCCATAAGTTCAAGCAATTGCTAATTCTAGGGTTAGAGGAATTATAAACCCTAAAAACTCATTTTGGCAATCTTGGCTTGGTCATTAGTGTAGCGGTAAAATCCCGTTGATAACCGATTGTGGAACAAGGAGTAAAGAGAAGGGAAGGTTTGGGAAGGAAAACCAAAGGTAATAAACTTACCTTAAACCAATGTGTGAGCTATGGAATGTGTTTTGCTTTGATGTAAATAAATGTTCAGTGAAATGCAGGTGTTGCTAATAATATGAGGAAATTCAGTGTTTAAATTGTTGTTGTTTAAGTGCCAAACTCTAAAGGTTATATACATGGTAGTGTGGTTGTCAAATTGATGGATTTGTATACAAATGGGCGTTTTCTTTTGAAATGAGTTGTGGTTAAAGTGTTTTTGAGGGCTAGATAATGTGGGAAAACATGTAATGACTATGGGGAAGTTATGCCAAGAATTGTATTGAGTTTGGGTGAAATTCTGTGTTGAAAACGCCACTGAAAAATGCATTTCTGGGTCTGTCCGAACTTCCGTCCGGACTTGGAAGTTCGGACATGCCTCGTAAAGTTAGAAATTTTCGGAACTTTGGGTGATGTCCGAACTTCGGTCCGACCTTCGAAGTTCGGACACTCCAAAATTTTCACAGGTTTTAAGTCTCGACTTGTGTCCGAACTTCTATGTCCGGACACAAGTTCGGACACCTCAATTTTCACAGGTTTTAACCCTCGACTTGTGTCCGAACTTCGATGTCCGGACACAAGTTCGGACGCATCAAAATTTTCACGGGTTTAAGTCTCGACTTGTGTCCGAACTTTGATGTCCGGACACAAGTTCGGACATGTTAAAAATTTCCCAGATTTGCTCTCGACTTGTGTCCGAACATTGATGTCCGGACACAAGTTCGGACAAATGCCAGTTTTCAATTCCTGAGTCTCGGCTTGTGTCCGAACATTGATGTCTGGACACAAGTTCGGACAAATGCCAGTTTTCAACTTATGAGTCTCGGCTTGTGTCCGAACATTGATGTTCGGACATGTCACTGTTTTCAACAAAACTGCTCGTTTGAGCCCCGTTTTGACTTCCGTTTGTGGGGGTTTGTCTAGAACATGTATGTGGACTATAATAACAACTAAAGAGGGGAAATCACAATAAAGTGTGAAAGAAAAATAAATAAGGAATGTGAAGTAATAAGTTTATCAAGAGTCTAGTATAATAATTAACCGACGTTATTAATCGTGTTTAGGAACCACGTACGGTGGAACACTAGAGCGGCAAGGACCAAGGTATGGTTTTCTTGCAGTCCGTTGCCTACCGGTTTACACCGGCTTGTGTGCTACTTGTGTTTTTGCGTGTTTGCAACCTTGTAAGATTAAATCATGAAACGAGTTTACAGTTTTATTATTAATGTGACGTGTACGTGCCGATACCGGTAACCTCGAATGCGTGCTAACCATCATTTAACCCAAGTCTAGAAACGTAAGAGAACGGTATCCGGTAACAACGTTCCCAACCTAAGGAACGTTCTAACCCGGCTATGCGTGTTTGGTTATGATGCGTGTTACTATCTTATGCCTTGCTTCCCTTGTATTTCTAACTGGACTTAAACACTTAATTGTGTGAGATGATGTTAAGCTCCCATTGTGGGACTTCTAACGAGTGCTAACCGGGGAGTGAGGAATCCGGTCGTTCCGGTCACGCGTGTATGTATGGGTGTCGACATCTGCATCAGATTCGGCTCTCTCCTTATGTTAGGGTAGTCTTCCTTTTATGGGGAATTCAACCTCCCATAGCTTAGCCAAAGCTACCTACCTGACTTCCACTCGGGCTAGGGGGAAATTATGTGTTGATGTGTGTTCGGGTCACTACGCTCGTCTCATCTTTCAAGTTAAAGTTACTCACCCGACTAACTAAACTAATGTGTTATGTGTTAAGCTTAACATGAGGATGAAGACATCCTCTAGGCTTACAAGTTGACTAACCATGTTGGTTTTTACTTAAAGTGAACTGTTTTCACTATGCATGTGTTGTTATTGTTCTGCAATAGCTCCTGTTATATATGTATGCATGTTGTATGATAAATCAACTCCATGTAATAATGACAAATAGTTGTGTGTATCCCGGTAGTCAGCGGGCTGCACGTTAACCATGCCAGCAAAAGGTTGCTGACCCCCTTGGGGGCTATGTTTATTTGCAGGATGAGGATCGAGGAAGCAGATTGGCTTTAGATCCTAGGATGTTGATATTTTGTTGTTTTGGATGTTGAACCCGATAGTGTTTGTACACTCGAGGTCGTTTACTTTGGAGGATGTAAAGTTGGTTAGTGATTTTTGAACAGTTACACTCGGTATATTGTAATTCTTTTTGGATGGTCATTTTTGGAAGGTTGTAAGTATGCTCGGGATTCGTGTGATCAGACCGATACATATTATGTAACAGCCTTGTTAGCCACGTGGGTGGCTAACGGCGTGTAACACCGCCCCTTTTGTATATGTTTAAGTAATGATTTCCGCTGCGATTATTGATTAAGTGTTAAGGTTTTGGATGGGGTGTTACAAAAAGTGGTATCAGAGCGAAGTATCGCTCTGATTACCGATAACCGAGCCTAGGAATATACCGAGTTAGGAATTTAAACATTGTCGTCCAAAGGACGTTATAAACATGTGGTTCGATAAGTTTGTAAGTACAATACTAATGTGCTCTCATGTATGTTCAGATGGCAGGGCGACCGCGAGGACGAGGCCGAGGAGGGCCTGGTCCAAGTGACCCGGGGGATAACCCCACTGCTCAAATGATGGCCGAAGCGGTAGCGGCCGCCCTGGCACAAGTTGTGCCTCAGATAGTAGCTGCAGTGCAGCAAGGGCAGCAGACGCCCGTTGGTCAGGACCAGCCTGAACCACCACCACCACCTCAGCCACGCGAAACTAATTGGGTGAAAGCGTTGGCCGATTTGAGGCCCCCGTCCTTCAAAGGGGAGACCGACCCTTCTAAGCTAGAGGCGTACATCTCGGAGCTCGAGACCGCCTATGAGACTTTGGCTGTTCCTGCTGATGCCAAGGTCCGACTTGCTGCGTTTTATTTGAAGGGTTCGGCTAGGAACTGGTGGAAGCTAGTGAGGGCTGAGAACTTGGCCGATCCGGATTTTGGTTGGGAGCAGTACACGGCATTGCTGAGGGCCAAGTACTATCCCGTGCATGTGCAAGAGGCGAAGCGCCTAGAGCTTGACAGTCTGAAGCAGGGAGATAAAATGACGGTGGACGACTACTACACCGCCTTCACCGACCTTGTTCATCTTCTACCCGACCTTGGTTACTCGAACCGGGTCTTAGTAAACCGATTCTACAGTGGGTTGAGCCACCGCCTACGCTATGGCATGGGGCCAGCCGAGTACAACACCTTGCAGGTAAATTTCCAATAATGTCTAAGTGTGAATAAGTGGTGTTATATGGAGTGTGTAAATGTGTTGCGGGGCGTGACTAACACCTTGAAACTCAGGAGTGCTATCATGCCGCTGCTAAGGTGGAGATCACCGTCCGTCTAAGGGACGAAGAGAATGCGCATAAGCGCAAGAAGGCAAGGGCCAAGCCCAGCCCACTACCACGGAGGAGCCGCTGAAGCTCACTTATGCCTATGCGGCTAAGCCCTTACGCTCACACCCGCCCAAGGGTAACTAATAAATTTCGAATATCGAATTCAAGTATGTATTGTTATGTTGTGAAGTGTGTGTTGATTGTGTATTGTGATAGCAGCCAGTACGGGCTCTGCACCGGAGCGCCACTATTTCTGCAAGTGGTGCAAGGGTGACCATCCCGGTAAGGACTGCAAAGGGAACGATGTGCTGTGCCACTACTGCAAGAAGCTGGGGCACCGTGACTTTGAGTGCTACAGCAACCCCGATGGCAGAAACTATAGGCCTAGAGGGCAATGGAAGGGTAAGGCCACTGCTACCACTGAGGGCCCGAAATCTACCTATCAGCCATCCTCAGGGCAAGGGAATACTGATTCCCAGAAGGGGAAGGGGCCAGGAGCAGGCAAGGCTGCCTTGAACGTGGTGGACCGGTCAGAGGCACCAGGATCGTCTTCTAGACCAGGTACCCCCTTAAACCGTTAAGTAAGATAAGTGATTGCTTACCGCATTTCCATGCATGTGTGTTAGGGGTCTAAATGAATAACCACATAAGTAATGAGTTGAAGTATAAAGTGAAACCACCTAAATTAGAAGATTTATAAACCTTAGGGACCTTCAATATTTGCTATCCAATCCCACCCACACCGAACCCCGGAGATACCACCATCGACATCGCCGACTATCCACAGAACAGTGTCAAGTTATCCAGCCAGGTATGATATTATTAAGGGATACTTGACACCCGAAGCACAAATCCACATCATCGACGATGCAACGAGCTTGGAGCAGCACCTGGAGGTTTCTACACACCCGAATACCCAAGTGGAGCGAAAATGAACTTAAAATGATGTGCATGGGTAAGGATTGGAACCCTTACACCAAGTCATATCAAGACAACGAGCTGAAGATGGAGCTACCATACCGAGTATACCTGAGGAGTTCCTTGCGGTTGTTAATCACACCGTGGGAATTGCTCAGCAAGTTGAACCGGAACAAATCCCAAGTATCAAGGCAGATTTGTGTATTGTCAATTTCTACCAGAAAGGTGGAAGGTTGGGTTTACACCAAGACAAGGACGAGTCACCCGAGTCTCTTAGTAAGGGAGTACCCGTGGTGTCTTGGTCCATTGGTGATACCGCAGTGTTTATGTATGGCGAGCAGAAGCGTGCGGACCTTGCAAGAAAGTTAGTATTGGAGTCTGGAGATGTGTTAATCATGGGTGGGCAGTCGAGGATGCTGTATCATGGTATCAAGAAGATCAAATTGAATACGGCGCCTCCGACAATAATCAATGCCACACATGAAACCTGGAAGACTGAACTTAACCTTTAGACAGTTCTGAAGTTATGTGTAATCATGTAAAGTATGAAGCCAGTTGTATGTTAAGTATGTGATGCATTAAGTATGTTAAGTTATCGAGCGATGTAGCCAATGTAATACCATCATGGTGTAACGATGAGTTTTATGAATAAAGTAGTGTTGATTTCTTGAGCATTCCACCCGTGTTGTTACCAATATACTTATCAAGTTTATGAAATAAATTAGGCGCTGCACTCGGGACGGAAGGTACACTGAGTGTGTACAGAGGCAGAGGCCGGCAGAAGCGGCACTATCCTCACCGGTACCTTCCCAGTGAATGGCGTGGATGCGTCGATCTTGTTCGACTCTGGAGCCTCACATACGTTTGTCTCACTCTCATTTGCGAGGAGACTGGGGCTAGAGGGGAGGAGATCCCTGACTTCTTAGTCACTCTCCCGTCTAAGGAGCGGATCAGATGCACCCGTTATTACCGAGATGCCACCGTTCGAATTAAGAATGAAGAGTTCCCGATCGACTTGATAGAGTTCGAGGGGCTCGGATTTGATGTGATTGTGGGGATGAACTGGTTGGAGCGGTACAAGGGCAGAATCCTATGTGCCGAGCACCGTCTGCTTCTTAGGAGTCCGTCTGGGGTTACCATTTCATACCGCCAGAGGCCCAGGGAGCCTTCGACACAGATCATCTCCGCCATGGCCATGTACCACGAAATCAGAAGGAAGAATGATGTATACCTCTGCTATGTCCAGGACATAGAGAGAGACCCGGAGTTTAGCCCAGATGTACCGGTTGTGTCGGAGTTTCCTGATGTCTTTCCTAAGGAGCTCCCAGGCATGCCGCCTACACGGGCAGTTGAGTTTGAGATTGACTTGGTACCGGGCACCGGACCTATAGCGAAGGCGCCCTACCGTATGGCTCCAGCTGAGATGACTGAGCTCAAAGAACAGCTGCGAGACCTGCTAGACAAGGGATTTATCCGCCCTAGCGTCTCACCATGGGGAGCACCAGTCCTTTTTGTGAAGAAAAAGGATGGGAGTCTCCGCCTCTGCATCGACTACAGGGAGCTGAATGCTGTGACGGTGAAGAACCGTTACCCATTGCCACGTATCGATGATTTGTTTGATCAGCTGAGAGGTGCATCTGTGTTCTCTAAGATCGATCTGCGATCGGGTTACCATCAGATTGCTATCAGAGACAGTGATATAGAGAAGACCGCTTTCCGTACCAGATATGGGCACTATGAATTCACGGTCATGCCGTTTGGGTTGTCTAATGCACCAGCAAAGTTTATGGATTTGATGAATCGTTTGTTTCGAGATCAGTTGGATAGATCAGTAGTTGTCTTCATCGACGATATTCTCATTTATTCTAAGTCCAAGGTGGAGCATGAAGCTCACCTGAGGAGTGTGTTACAGACGTTGAGGGAGAACCAGCTTTATGCGAAGTTCTCAAAATGTGAATTTTGGTTGGACCAAGTCTCCTTTCTTGGTCATGTTATTTCTGAGGCCGGGATCGCTGTGGATCCGGCCAAGATTGATGCTGTGCGCACCTGGCCTAGACCGAAGACGGTTGCCGACATTCGGAGCTTCCTCGGTCTGGCAGGTTATTATCGGAGGTTTGTGAGGAATTTCTCTAGTGTTTCGAAACCGCTGACATCCTTGACAAAGAAGGATGCACCGTTTGATTGGACTGAGGACTGTGAAATCTCGTTTCAGAAGCTCAAGGATGCTTTGACTTCTGCACCGATTCTTACTATACCAGAGGGTACTGATGGTTTTGAGGTGTACTGTGATGCGTCAGGTAAGGTATGGGCTGTGTTTTGATGCAACACGGGAAGGTCGTGGCTTACGCCTCCCGACAGTTGAAGCGACATGAAGAAAATTATCCTACGCATGATTTAGAATTGGGTGCCATTGTCTTCGCATTGAAGATATGGCGACACCATTTGTATGGAGTGAATGTGACGATTTATTCAGATCACAAGAGCTTGAAATACCTGTTCACTCAGAAGGAGTTGAACATGAGGCAAAGAAGATGGGTTGAATTCCTTACTGACTATGATATTAACCTTCAGTACAAGGAAGGTAAAGCAAACATTGTAGCTGATGCATTGAGTCGCCGAGCACACTCTCTCCATTCGCTTATCTCTCACTCTAGCTTGGTTGAAGAGGTGCGGAGTGCTCAGATGTCAGATCAGTACATGCAAGAGATCAAACAGAAGCTTATCGATGGCACATTCGAAGGTCAGAAGTATGACTTCCGACTTCATGATGATGGTTTGATCAGGCTGAATGGCCGACTTTGTATTCCACGAAAGTAGCGCTGAGCTGAAGGAGCGCATATTGAGTGAATCACATTGTTCTTCTACTTCTATTCACCCCGGAGCTTCAAAGATGTACAAGGGTATGAAGAGATATTTCTGGTGGACCGGTATGAAGAAAGATGTGACAGATTATGTTGTTAGGTGTCTCACTTGCCAGAAGGTCAAGTTTGAGCACCGTCGTCCTGGTGGCATGGTACAGCCAATGCCCGTTCCTGAATGGAAGTTCCATGATATTTCCATGGACTTCGTTGTTGGGCTTCCGCCTACTCGGGGAGGCTTGAATATGATATGGGTCGTTGTTGACCGACTGACCAAGGTGGCCAGATTCATTCCGATGAAGGACACCTGGAAGGTGGCGAAGCTAGCAGAGCTCTTCGACCGTGAGATAGTACGGCACCATGGAGTACCGAAGACTATCGTGTCTGATAGGGATACCAGATTCCTCTCGAGGTACTGGAGAAGTACACGGGAAGCACTTGGTACCGACTGAAGTTGAGTACGGCGTTTCACACCACAGACAGATGGTCAGAGTGAGCGCACCATACAGACGCTTGAGGATATGTTACGTGCATGTGCACTTGACTTTCAGACCAGCTGGATTGATAAGTTACATCTGATCGAGTTTAGCTACAACAACAGTTACCACGCGTCGATCAAGATGTCTCCCTTCCAGGCCTTGTACGGTAGACCATGCCGCACGCCATTATGCTGGGATGAGTCGAGTGAGACGGTCATTATAGGACCTGAGTATTTGGAGCAAGTACAAGCAGAAGTACGTCAGATCCGAGCGAACATGAAGGCAGCTCAGGATAGACAGAAATCGTACGCCGATGTGCGCAGACGCGACCTGGAGTTCGCCGTGGGCGATCAGGTATTCCTTAGAGTATCCCCATGAAGGGAGTATTTCGTTTTGGCCAGAAAGGCAAGTTAAGCCCGAAATATGTGGGGCCGTATGTTGTGACGGAGCGGATAGGCCCGGTAGCTTACAGGCTTGATTTACCTGCTGAGCTGGGCAAGGTACATGATGTATTTCATGTGTCCCAGTTGAAGAAATATATGTCTCATCCGTCTCATGTACTTCAGCCCGAGAGGCTAACATTAGAGCCGACCATGCGATCAGTGGAGACTCCCGTACGGATCCTGGACACTAAGACTCGAGACACTCGCCATAAATCTGTGAGATTGGTGAAGGTTCTCTGGTCTAACCAGGAAGTCGAGGAGGCCACTTGGGAGCTGGAGGAGAAGATGAGGGCGAAGTACCCGTCGTTGTTTACTTCTTAGTTGTATGTATAGGGTACGGGGCGTACCCCTATTTAAGGGGGGTAGAGCCGTTTCGGTTATGTATGTACGGCATGTATTGGAATACATGTCTATGTTGTTATGTTATAGACCTTGAGTCTAAGTGATGTTTTGTTATGGGGACCTTGAGTCCAATGAATGTAAAAGTGTGTTCGTTGGGTTGTTTCAGAAGTAATCCCCGTGTTCTAATAATTAAGATGCGAGGGAAGTGTGAACTTTGGGGACAAAGTTCTTTTAAGGGGGGTAGATTGAAATACCCCAAACCTTAATATGTTGGTTAATTACATAATTAATATATTTTAAGACTTAATTAGTCATTAAGAACAGGTGGGAGAAATTCCCGAAGGAAACGGATCCATATAATGGATTAAAAGTATAAACGAGACTCAAAAGCACGTTTTTCGAGAAAACCGAAAAACGTGACTTTAAACGTTTTAAAACGGACTTGTATAAATTATAGTTGATTTTATAACTATAATTATATACTAATTAAAGTCTAAGAATTTTTAGAATCAAAATATATATATTCCGGAAACCGGACCCGGAAAAACTGTCAAAACCGACAGTTCGGGAATTAACGGGTATTATCTGCTAATGACCAAGTGCCACTCTCTCATATTGTAAAATAAAAATCAGATTTTTATTCCCCTCTCTATTCTATTAATACCACTCATTTACTAAACTACAAAACAATAAATACATTTATTTCCCTCTCACACACAAACTCTCTCTCACTCTCTCTCTCCCTCTCCTCATTCTCTTCACTCACGGTTGCCTTCTCCCTCACCCAGCTCTCTCTTCTCTTGTTTTGCCAAGCATGGCGATTTCACAAAGCCAAAGAAGCCCCAACTTCAATCTCTTGTAACTTCCTCATCTTAGCTCCAAATCAAGAAATTCTTCCCAAAATACTCCTCTCATCTTGGAGATCATTTTACACCTTTCAAAATCTCAAAACACCACACTTCATCTCCATGGGTGTACCCCATTTTGAAGGAAAAGCTTCACATTCTTGAAGCCAAGTGTCTTCTTGTTGTTCTAAGGTAAGAAGGAAATCAAAACTCACTCATTCCTTCATTTCCTTCTTGAAATCGATTTTCCTTGTTTTGAACACCATGCTTGTTCTCCATGTTAGCTTGTTCAATCTCCTTGAGGAGTTGGAGCTAGCCCAATCCCACTACCAAGCATTTCAGTTTTGAAATAGAAGGTAACTCCCTCCATAAGTTCAAGCAATTGCTAATTCTAGGGTTAGAGGAATTATAAACCCTAAAACTCATTTTGGCAATCTTGGCTTGGTCATTAGTGTAGCGGTAAAATCCCGTTGATAACCGATTGTGGAACAAGGAGTAAAGAGAAGGGAAGGTTTGGGAAGGAAAACCAAAGGTAATAAACTTACCTTAACCAATGTGTGAGCTATGGAATGTGTTTTGCTTTGATGTAAATAAATGTTCAGTGAAATGCAGGTGTTGCTAATAATATGAGGAAATTCAGTGTTTAAATTGTTGTTGTTTAAGTGCCAAACTCTAAAGGTTATACATTGTAGTGTGGTTGTCAAATTGATGGATTTGTATACAAATGGGCGTTTTCTTTTGAAATGAGTTGTGTGTTAAAGTGTTTTTGAGGGCTAGATAATGTGGGAAAACATGTAATAACTATGGGGAAGTTTGCCAAGAATTGTATTGAGTTTGGGTGAAATTCTGTGTTGAAAACGCCACTGAAAAATGCATTTCTGGGTCTGTCCGAACTTCCGTCCGGACTTGGAAGTTCGGACATGCCTCGTAAGTTTAGAATTTTTCGGAACTTTGGGTGATGTCCGAACTTCGGTCCGACCTTCGAAGTTCGGACACTCCAAAATTTTCACAGGTTTTAAGTCTCGACTTGTGTCCGAACTTCTATGTCCGGACACAAGTTCGGACACCTCAATTTTCACAGGGTTTTAACCCTCGACTTGTGTCCGAACTTCGATGTCCGGACACAAGTTCGGACGCATCAAATTTTCACACGGGTTTAAGTCTCGACTTGTGTCCGAACTTTGATGTCCGGACACAAGTTCGACATGTTAAAATTTCCCAGATTTGCTCTCGACTTGTGTCCGAACATTGATGTCCGGACACAAGTTCGGACAAATGCCAGTTTTCAATTCCTGAGTCTCGGCTTGTGTCCGAACATTGATGTCCGGACACAAGTTCGGACAAATGCCAGTTTTCAACTTATGAGTCTCGGCTTGTGTCCGAACATTGATGTTCGGACACAAGTTCGGACATGTCACTGTTTTCAACATAAACTGCTCGTTGAGCCCCGTTTTGACTTCCGTTTGTGGGGGTTTGTCTAGAACATGTATGTGGACTATAATAACAACTAAAAGATGGGGAAAAATCACAATAAAGTGTGAAAGAAAAATAAACAAGGAATGTGAAGTAATAAGTTTATCAAGAGTCTAGTAATATTAATAACCGACGTTATTAATCGTGTTTAGGAACCACGTACGGTGGAACACTAGAGCGGCAAGGACCAAGGTATGGTTTTCTTGCAGTCCGTTGCCTACCGGTTTACACCGGCTTGTGTGCTACTTGTGTTTTTGCGTGTTTACAACCTTGTAAGATTAAATCATGAAACGAGTTTACAGTTTTATTATTAATGTGACGTGTACGTGCCGATACCGGTAACCTCGAATGCGTGCTAACCATCATTTAACCCAAGTCTAGAAACGTAAGAGAACGGTATCCGGTAACAACGTTCCCAACCTAAGGAACGTTCTAACCCGGCTATGTGTGTTTTTGGTTATGATGCGTGTTACTATATTATGCCTTGCTTCCCTTGTATTTCTAACTGGACTTAAACACTTAATTGTGTGAGATGATGTTAAGCTCCCATTGTGGGACTTCTAACGAGTGCTAACCGGGGAGTGAGGAATCCGGTCGTTCCGGTCACGCGTGTATGTATGGGTGTCGACATCTGCATCAGATTCGGCTCTCTCCTTATGTTAGGGTAGTCTTCCTTTTATGGGGAATTCGACCTCCCATAGCTTAGCCAAAGCTACCTACCTGACTTCCACTCGGGCTAGGGGGAAATGGTATGTGTTGATGTGTTCGGGTCACTACGCTCGTCTCATCTTTCAAGTTAAAGTTACTCACCCGACTAACTAAACAGTAATGTGTTATGTGTTAAGCTTAACATGAGGATGAAGACATCCTCTAGGCTTACAAGTTGACTAACCATGTTGGTTTTTACTTAAAGTGAACTGTTTTCACTATGTATGTGTTGTTATTGTTCTGCAATAGCTCCTGTTAATATGTATGCATGTTGTATGATAAAATCAACGCCATGTAATAATGACAAATAGTTGCGTGTATCCCGGTAGTCAGCGGGCTGCACGTTAACCATGCCAGCAAAAGGTTGCTGACCCCCTTGGCTATGTTTATTTGCAGGATGAGGATCGAGGAAGCAGATTGGCTTTAGATCCTAGGATGTTGATATTTTGTTGTTTTGGATGTTGAACCCGAGTAGTGTTTGTACACTCGAGGTCGTTTACTTTGGAGGATGTAAAGTTGGTTAGTGATTTTTGAACAGTTACACTCGGTATATTGTAATTCTTTTTGGATGGTCATTTTTGGAAGGTTGTAAGTATGCTCGGGATTCGTGTGATCAGACCGATACATATTATGTAACAGCCTTGTTAGCCACGTGGGTGGCTAACGGCGTGTAACACCGCCCCTTTTGTATATGTTTAAGTAATGATTTCCGCTGCGATTATTGATTAAGTGTTAAGGTTTTGGATGGGGTGTTACAGCCTATTTTATAGGCATCAATGTGTCTGCTGCTGCCGGGCGTCATGCCGACCGTCAGTAGCCGGCACACGTGATAAATGCTCCCAACTGTTAACGGTCAAAAGAAACCGCCAATTCCTCCGCGCGAAACATACATATGCCGGGTAGGGGATCCCGCATCAACACCCGCACCATCCTAATCACCAACGGTCATAACTAACTGCTATGCTTGTCACCGTGGTGAATCTTTACTTATGCCGATGGAATCTACCCGGCATCATGTCCGGCAAGGCCTCTGTTCTGTTCTAATGTTTATTCGGCAGGATCACCCGGCATTGAGTTCGGCTTCAATTAAACTTTTGCCTAGAAAATCATTTCTTGCACAGAAAACAATCAATAAAACATAAGTCTGTACAATAATATACTTTAACACATAATAAACATAAATAACATATATTTAACTCTATTTAGATAAATATAATACTAAATCTAATGCACAAAATATGATAAGTCTGCGGCTTATCAACCAGCTTGGTTCAAACTAAATTTGATACTTGTAACCTCTGGAAACTCAAGAGTATCTACCAACAGAGTAGAGTAGTAATCCAAAGACAAAAAAAAAGTAAATACTTCATAAAAGAACTAATAATACCCGTGTGCACCTGCACCACTCCACATTTCGATCTTGGAACTTTAGAAAATACCAAAACTGAAATCTCCAACAATCTAGCTTGACCAACAAAAACCATCAAGGAGCAAACACTAGATTCACAAAAGAACAAAACAAAGGAACACCACTTACTCTTACAACCACGAGTTTTTACCGAGAGCAAAACCCTAGTCGCTAAGTTTCAATACCACGAGAGATTCTGGAAAGATATTACCCAAAGTCAAGGACGATTTAGATGGTGTCTCTGAAAAACCAGCACAACACAAACAACTGAAAATAGAGCAAAATTATCACTACCGGGCTGAAAACTGCTACAGGAATCGGTGTAAAGCGGTGAATTTGATACCATACAGGAATGTGTTCTCCTTCAAAGTTGGTGATTTTACCTCTGATAGAGAACGGTGAAAAAACATTTGGAAGAGGATGACTTGCTACTCCACTGATAACCCCAGACACAGACACTGGAGAATGAAGTTGCGAAAGGAGATACGATGGAAAAACAAATCTCTCTGATTACACAAGAGAGAAAGAGAGGCGAAGAATCGCCTCGGAGAGAACGATACGTCGATGAGTATGTGAGGTCTTGTCAATTGCTTGGTTTTTCTTGTAGTGTTTGTTGAACTTAGGAGATGCTTAATTTTGGTCTAAAATTGATGAAACTTTACATGAACGATACTAAAGTGTTTATATTTTTATACGATAAGAAATCTAAAGTTTTTTAAGCTCATACGTAATCCGTGGGACCTAAAAAAACATGTGATATGTCAATGTGTTTTCATTGGGTCTCACATGTCACATGTGAGATTAAAAAACTTTGAATTTGGCATTGAACCAAAATATAACACTTTAGCATCATCAATTTGAAGTTTCATTAATTCGGACAACATTTAAGCATCTCCTAAGTTGATAGAAAATTTGAAAAGTTGCTAGATGTAAAAGGGGACGTGGTGGGGAAAATATTTTTTGAAACCTCGTGGATGGGGTGTATAATTTCACCAAACGTCATGGGTGAAGGATGTAATTTTCCCTTAAAACTAAAGTATATATATATATATTATGTAATAGTATTAACAAAAGTATCATATATTTAATAAATTGGGTCTAGCTTGCCCACACGCTCAAATGTTGTAGCCCTAATTTATTAGGTCTCATTTGTTGGCATATTTATGGCATATTTGATGCATATTTACCGCATATTAAGAGTCCATATTTGGGTCCTATGTGGGTCATGCATTCTCCTTTCGGGGTTCTTGTGTTTCCTAATTCGGACTACAAGAGCCGTTTTTGATGTAAGCTCTTGGATCCTGTGTCACTTTGGGACCATTTGCGGATCGTTTCGTCACGCTGGTAGCGATGTTGCTTCTTTTGGACTGATGAAAATGCTATTCGAGGGTTGGGCTCCTTGCTTTCTTTGGTCACCGAGTTGGATATTCATCATGGACTAGCTTATTTTATGGAGTTTATAATATCAAAAATAGAGATATATGAAAAGCTCAATGGGGGTGCCTAGGGTTTAATGTTAGGGTTCACAAGCTTCTGGCTATGTGGTGCTGTACCTAGGTGCTTTGTCATCCCTAATAGTTGTGTATCCGTTCCTTGTTACTTTTCATAGATCTAAGAGTAAATTTATAAATTATCTTCTTTGGTCGGAGTTATGCCGTTTTCCTTACCTTTGAGTGTGGCCTCACCGGAGACATGTAAAAATGACACGCTCAATCTCTCTCTGGTTTTACTGCTCAAGACACTCTCGTGAAATTTTCACTTAGAGATTTGTTTGGGCATTTAATATGAAAGAATTAAATGTCATCGACTCCAAGCTCAGATTGTCTCCAGTATTGATTTGTGGTTTTTGACAAACATTTTGAATACCCTTTGGGTGAAGGCAGTTTGTGGTGATGAATGGTTCGTGGGAGAATTATTTTTTATAAGAAGGTGAATGGTGATGGATGATTTGTGAATGAACGACATTTTTTTTCTTTGTGTTTTTGTTCTTTTTTTGGTGAAGTGATGAAATGGTGTTGTGGTAAGATGTATACAGTTTGATGATTTTATACAAGGGATTGGTAGATTGTCTGTGTATGAGTGGTATTTTGTATGAGAAGTTGTGGAGAGTGTTTTATGGTTGTATGGTTTCGCATGACGAGTTGTTGTGGATGAGTGATAAAAGTCATGAGGATGATGTGTATTCTGCTTCGGATAACTTATATGGATGCAAGACAATGATTCTTAAATATGCCAAAATAGATTTAAACTCTAGATGAAATCATGCAACAAATATCAAAGTACAAAACACTAAAATAACATGTTCAAAAGTACAAGGCAGAATCCAAAAAAGTCTAGTCATAAGGAACACACTAACATAAACAAAACATATAATCCTACAAGCTACTGCTCTGGAAGAGGTGGAGGTGGGAAGACCAGGTACATATGTGTCATGAAAGCATCCATACGACCCTCTATGCGCATCTGCCTGCACTCCAAACGGCCCTGGGTGATGGGTGATGTGAAGAGAATGGATGTCCTGTGCAAGCTCTCGAGCAAGGAAGGTTGTGGTGGTGGAGCTGGTATAGCATAGTAGGAGAGAGGTACGAGAGACTTGGTGTCCATGTAGCATGACCCCTCTACTTGGTAGGCATATCCCTCAGGTGGGGCTCCTTGATGTGGATCATCCTCGTGCTCAGGCGCCTGATGCCCCTGTCTAGGTCGGACCGGCCTTTAAGATGAGACTCTGGCCTACTGTGGGAAGGCCCATCCTGAGCAGCTGAGTAGCCAAGAGACCTCAACATTTCCATGGTGTACGAGGGGTAAAGAGGCTCCCAATCCTCATCATCCGTCCAGACCCTCACACACTCACACAACCACTGAATGAAACTCGGATAACCAAACCGTGACGGCCGGCCTAAGCTGCTATCATCTAGTGGTCTCTTATCAAGACTAACAACGGGATCAAACCATCCTCCGAGTTAGGAGAGTACTGGATGTACCTCATAGGAAGCAGTAGCGGGCAGAGACGTCGTTACGTGCTTTTGGTAGCACGTTACGAGACAAGACCTCCAATAACACCCTATCAAGTGCAGTGGGTAAGGCAGAAGGGAGGATCACCTGGTTCCATGGCTGATCTCTCGTGGATGAACGACGTGCTCTGAAAAAAATGGAGTGATGTAGGTAATATAGGCGCACCTGACTCTCTACTGCAGCTATCATATCCAATCCTCTGTGCTCGGGTACTCTAAGATGTAAACCGTAGAAGTGTATGGAGACCTATAGGTTCACCATGATCTGCGACCTCGGATGCTAACCCCCATGCTCGTCCTGGGATAGGTTAGCATAGAATTCTATGACTAACTCCTGGATGTAGCTACTAGGACAAGTAAGCAACCCTCCCCAATGAAAGTGCTGGAATAGATGATCGAGGCTGAAGGTAGCGATTACCTCATCGCTAAAGTGACGCTCCTGTTGGTCCCTTTAAAGCAAGTATGGTTATAAATGGAGAGGCCTCTCTATAGCGTCTGCGCCGTGGCTATGAGCCTGATTCCCCTACCTCAGCAAGTATGTGGAACTCTTACGACCCTCCATAATGTCCTATAGGTTTAACGAAGTAAAAGACAAATGATTTTTGCAGAAAATTTTGGCAGAGTTTCCGTACATTTTTTATTATTCCCGTGCTAGCACTTCATCATTATCAAAGCAGACCTATCACCTACTTATTTCACAAATCTCATCATTTCATGGTCAAAAAGCATTAGAAACCCCATTTTGCGCCTAACGTGCGCTAAACCAAAATGAGCAACTTTTGACAACTATGATCAATTTTAACATACCAAATCAACTTCTAACACTTTATAATGTCAAATTAGATCTAATTCTACATAGAACATAAAAAATCATATTCCAAAATTTTGACCCAAAAAATCACCATTGTTGTCTTCTTCCTAGCTCCAAATTTCTTTTTCTTCAATCCTTCACCAAAATGGACAAATGAGTAGTCAACTATAGAAAAACCTTCCCAACACAATGACGAAAGACGATTTGGATTGGGAGTAAAAAACGTGCCCAAATCTGTTCCGCAAGGTCCTCCCTGGACTTAACTTTAGACTGAAGTTTTCTCCTTTGTTGGTGCTTGGAATGGGGAGTTCTTGGTATGGAAATTCTTATAACTGAAATAGGAATGTTTTGTGAGCAAAATGGTGGTGGAATGAGGCGATTTGACCATGAACGAGGGAGATATAAATGAGAGAAGTGAGGGTTTGAGAATGGGGTTTGCTGAAATGCAAATGGTGGAATGGGGGTAAAAAATCGATGGGGGTCGAGTAGTGAAGGCCACTTACCAAAATGATGTTATTTGGCGATCAAAGGGGTGCATCCGAGTCAATCAATGTCCGGGACCTCGGATGGGCCGTCCGGGGCCCTAGACACCATATTTTTTTAAGAGAAGACTATGAAGATAACAAAAGTTGTGGAAAATGAAATGCTATTTTTATTTATTTTAAGTTTGAAAGGTATAACGCTATGAAACTCTAAAGAAAGAAAATAACGGGAATCGAACAAAAACGTGGGAAATGAAACTATCTAGAATACAAGCTTTCTTTTAACAGATCTATACTCTATAGCTTCCTCCTGCTTCTACTTGAACGTGTTGATCTCTCTCTTCGATTTTGTAACCACTTCCGATAGTTGGCCGTGACTCTGAAGTCTTCGGGTGCTAGAGGCCTTACTGCTTGAATCTGTCACCCTAAATGATCAGTCAGAATCATGTGAAGGACATCGTGATCGTACACCTTCTTAGGCGCCTCATAAAGAGGGCCTTTTGGCCGGTCCTGAGCTCTTATGATCTGGCGGCTGGATCGCCATGGATGAATGATGTAATAATTCTCGAAACCGGGTAATGAGATCCCTCTATAATAACTCCCACACATCCGAACTCCTTCGATCTTCCAAGCCGATACGGTCCACTATATTTGATGACCCTACTGAATGGAATTGAGAAGGGCCGGTCAACCATTGTCTGGTTTCTTAGGAGCGCACCTCCTAAGAGTATGCTGGACAGTATACATCTAATTGTAAACAGGAATCATCTTGAGCCGTTCGAAGAGCCAAATTTGTAAGGTGAATGCTTCCTGTAAAGAAGTAAGGAGTATCCTCAGAATTGGGTCACGAATCCAAACTCTCAATGATTTGTGTAACTATAAGTGGTCCCAAGGCAAGGCCAGCTCGGACTTGCGAGAGCAAGGGAAAAACATTTTGATGTATGGCCATATACGGGGTTCTGAACAGGTAGGCTGCTAGTAAGGCGAGATTGAGGAAATTCCTTTTGTATTCCAAAAAGGTCTCGGAGTGACGAAGTCTGAAAGGGTCTCAACGGGTAATCCTTCAGGTCCTACCATCCCTAGTAACTGGGTTGAGCTTAAACCGAATACGTGAGCGTGGGAATCAATTTGGAATTATGTTAGGCTAGGATCGACTGGACTTGCTATGGTGTTGGCTCCTAAAAGTGCATCGAACGCTTCAGGTAGCAAGGTCAACTCAATATCTCTAAACTTATAAAGGTGTTCTAACGGGTCCCAATGATTAATGGCTACCCTAAGGAAGTCCTCATGTAACCGTGATTGGGCTAAACACGCAAACAGATGAAGCATGGACAATTTATTAACCTTCTTTGACCAATTGAAAACATTTTTCATGGTTCGATCACAAGACTTAGGAAAACTGAAGAAATCAACCATGATCTATTTAAGAAACACATAAAAGGAATCACTACCAGTACAAATGCAAATGTCCTTACAAGACGATTTGGACCAACAGGTATGGATCTATCCGAAGAGGTGCTTAGGGCTTGGGCCCAGGTCACCACAAAGGAATTGGGCTTGCACGCTATTCTCTTTGGGCTTCCCTATTTTTTCACATCACCGTGAGGTGTGTGTCTACGGTCGGATCTTGGACTGACCAAACATTGGGCTCGGTAATGATACTGTCGAAGAGGTGCTAGAAGCCAAAGCTCAGGTATTAAGGGGATGCGGTTAGACGACATCCACCTCTTTTCCCCCTCTTATTCACATCACCTGAGAAGGTGTGAGTCTCGGACAGGGGTCGCCTAATGCGGGTCCCAAGGTGAAATTTGTTTGTGTGGACCCTCGCTTTCGAATGATGCAAGATTGCGGAAATTTAAATTGCGCACAAAAGTAAGTAAACAAAATAATAAAAGCTATAAATAAAAAATTTTGTTTAAGCCTTCTTATATTAAAATAAGAGTTAGTCCCCACCAGAGTCGCTAGTCTGTGAGCCTCAATTTTTGAACCACTATCCTATGTTGATTCGGGTTGATTAGAATCTGGTCGGGTTCTAGGTCCACTTCTAACCTAAGTTTAATAAAAGTCATATAACTATAATTATTAAATCCTAGTTAGCTCGTTGGAACCTATTACGAGTCGCCACCTTTAACCTACGGTAAATTAGGAAAGGTTAGAGTTCGGGTTTGGTGGCTTGGTATTTGATTTTTCCAGGTTTAGTAGATCAATACAGAATAAGAAGTAAATGGAGTGTTTTGTGTGCTCTATAGGTATTAAATACCTAAGATAAAATGACAAGGTTACGCTCAGATCTCTCGAAAATGCTTTCTCTCTCAATATGACTCTCTCTTTCTCTAGGAAATTTAGAAAGTGAAAGCTCCAAGTATTGCAAATGACTTCTACCTGCTTAAATACTGATAAAACCCGAAGTAACTGCTCCTATAACGTGTAAAATGATGTTTCCACGACGTCCCCGTCTTCCCACTACACATTAGGTGGGAAATATCTCAACCACTTTGCAGAGGGACTCGTTCTGGCATCTTTAACCTTGACCGCCTTGATTTTCGAAGCTGGTTATATGTGAACATGTGTAAAAGTTATTTCCTTAAATTTCTCCACGTTTTAACAGTAGAGGTTTGCCTCATAGCTTCTAGAACTTTCCAGGAGAATATTATGTCACAGAATGACTCTTTCCACAGTCAGACTCCTTCGTCGTCTAGACTTACTCTGATGCTATTATTAGTGATACTTCTTCTGTCACCAGACTTACTTTGTTGCCATTATCAGTAAAACCTTGGGTTCCAACACCAGGGCCATGGACAGGGCATCCGTGGGCCCAGACATATGTTAAGAAAACCTAAAAATTTTGAAAAATAAAATCCCGCTGCCGTCCGAGGCTGTTCGTGGCCACGGACGGGCCATCCGGGACCCCAGATAGGCCGTCTATGGGCACGAACTAGCCACAGACGGTGGTGTTCGTGCACTTCCCAAAGGTGTTTTCGGCTCAACTTTTATGTACGTGTAGCCAGAAAATTCTAAGCATTTTAGTAATTTATAAACTTGAAATTGACTTCAAATTACGGTCGAAACTTAGTGAACAAGTTACTATATAAAAACAAAAATAAATGAGAACTCAGACGCCGGAAAAGGTCAGTTCAAACACCAATTTCAAACTGAAGTTTAGTTAAGTTGGGGAGAGTTATAAAAGTGGAATTCTAACCTGTTTTACCTTCGGAATCCATGAGATACTACACGTTGGGAATCTTCGGAGCTTTGTCGGCGTCCGTCCCGGATTGAGCTCGAACTTGACTTCTGTCGCTTGTGAATTGATGTTGTTCTTCACTTTTTTGTGGTTTGATGGTGGTTTGATGATCGTTGTGGTGGTGGGAGTTGAAAAACGTGTTCCGATGATGATTTCAGTGAAATTTTGGTGTTTGATTGAAGCTCGGAATTCAAAACGTGGGGAGAAGGAGACGAATGGGTGCTTGAGTGCTCTAGGGTTCTCGGTGTGTTATTTCTATCAAGAGATAAGGTCCCTTATATAGACATCACTAAAGATAGAGTAACTCGATAAAAACCGAAGTTTACCAGGATTTTTGTTAGGTGACTTCCCAATAGAATTTGGCCATGAAATTTTAACCACATGTAGAGGAAGATATTTCTGATTTATATAAAGAGGAATTAGAATTTTCAGATATTGGAATATTTTAAAATTCAATTTTTATCAGATTCGTTTAGAAGCTACTCAGAAATTAATGGAAATTTGAAAATCCAAATTCCAAATCCATTATACTCTAAATGTCATCCTTTATCATGTATCAAAATTTCAAGGCATTCCAAGTTGATTTGAGTTGTTTTTAGAGGAGAGAGAAAGTTTAAGTGATGGTTTAGGAGCCTGAAATTCATGAAAACACCCCTCGTGATGAACAAGCTGTCACCTATGCCTCGAAATGCGCCGATCGAACCGGGATTCCATGTCCATTGACCAAATTACCCTTTATAGCCCTTATCTCTTTAGAGACTCTCTTCCAGGGGGTCTGAATTTTGGGTATAACAAAGCCTGAGATGAAACGTTAGAGGACAAGGCTTATGACGAGCCTGAGAGTTTTTTGTGGAGGATCAGGACTTATTACAAGCCTGAGATGAAATGTTGGAGGACAGGGCTTATGACGAGTCTGAGAGTTTTTTGTGGATGACTAGGACTTATTACAAGCCTGAGATTGGGTATATAACTGTTGTGGGTGAGTCCTACAACTCAGATGAATTATGCTACTCGGGTGAGTTCTACTACATGGTGAGTTCTACTACTAGGGTGTGTTCTGCTACTTGGGTGAGTTCTGCTAAATCCCGTGGTTAAAATCAGAAATATGTTCCTCTACACGTGGTTAAAATTTCATGGCCAGAAATATGTTACTCTATCTTAGTGTTGTATATATAAGGGATCTTTTCTATTCAAAAAGGAAGTACACCAAGAACCCTAAGCAGTCATAAAACATAGTTGTCTCATCTTCCTCACTTTTCAACACCCGAACACCGAGATCTCATCAAAAACCTTCCAAAATCATCACATAAATACATTTTTCAACTCCCACAACCTCATTTATCATGAACCCCCACCAAATCACCATAAAAACATGAAGAACAACATCAATTTGCAAGGGTCAGAAGCCGGGTTTGAGCTCAATCCGAAACCGACTCCAACGAAGCTCCAAAAGATTCCCGACGTGAAGAACCTTGTCAATTCCAAAGGTAAAACAGGTTGGAATTTTACTTTTCTAACTCTCTTTTTTTACTTCATTAGTCTACTATTAAATTTTGAGTGCGAACCGACCTTTCCTGGCTTCCAGATTGCTATACGGTTTCGTTTCAGCCCAATTACTTGTTCATTAAGTTTCAGCCTTAAAATGTAATCAAAATTGAATTATTTAAAGTACTAACTGTGGAGGGTGATTTTTCAGTATGAGGGGGAGGGTCTATCTAAATATGGTCTTGACTGAAAAGCCTAGGTCCTAGAAAATGTCATTTTGTGGAGGGTGAAAACCCGTTATTATGGCAGCCCTCAAACCTACTAAATCGTCCGTCTACCCCAGAAAGCATAAAGGAGAGTGCAAGTGTGCACTACACCTGCTCTCGATGGGCTCTACGCGGACTTATGCCCTAAGGGCGGAAATTGACTAGAGTCGCCATCTAGTTTAACCTAAAGAGCTAGGAAGGGAGGAGAAGGGTTCTAAGAACCGTTAATTGACTATGTGATGATTTGCCTGTGGATTGGACTTATCTGGTCATACCAAAGATTCTGTGTGGGTTCGCACTGGGTTACACCCCTTATAAGTGGCAATGACCACGACTTCGGATTGGTGCCCGAGGAAACCTTGGTCTCCAATTGTCGGGATTGCCTTCTTTCAAAACCTTGTTAAAGAGGTTCATTTTGAAAGCCATAAGGATAGGATAGAAAGAGAGTGGAGTGTGGAAAGTTAATGAGGCGAGCTTTTCTGCCAAGCTAGCGCCAAGAAGAGGAATTAATGAATTCAAATGAGTATGAAAGAATAGGAGTATTTTGAGAGTTTGAAGAACTCGAGGGTTAATGGGAGTCAAAGGGGATTTGAATGTTTGACCGACATGAATATAGCCCTAGAATTGGGAAGGGTTTTTTTTTATTGGAATGGGGTCACACCCTAGATGGCTGCCTACGTACTCAACTCCCTATTGAGATCAGAACTTACGTAGTTCAAGGTTTTGAGTTTTTTTAAAGATTTTAGGGTTTTGAGGTGTTCGAGAGGCATTTGAGAGGTTAGTCTGTGAGACGCTCGGTGCTATGAGACATTTGGGATGTTCATGTAGTGGGAGGTATGGGATATCAAGGTCTGTGAGACGCTCGGTCTGTGAGACGTTTGAATATTAAAATGGTTGAGAGATTGAGATGTTGGAGTCAGTGAGGCGCTCGAGCCTATGAGACTTTAGAGGTCTAGAAGAAATTGGGATTTAGGAGATGATTCGAGTTGGAGGTGATTAAAGTTTGAATGATTATTTGAGTATGTGAGGCAATTGGAATTTGGGAAAGATCTCTGATTTTTTAGGTTCGAACTTCGAAAATGGTTGAGAAAATTTGTTGTTTATTGTGAAAGGGCGGATGATCTCGAGGGATCACCCTATGTACCCTCTCGAGCGTGACACTTAATCAATAGTAAGTGCCGAGGCTCGAAAGATGGGGCAATGAATTAATGTCGAAATATAGGTACTAGAGAGAAATGCCATAAATGAGATACTCTCAGTCAAACCCTAACAACGTCTCTAACTCCCAGGTTTTAAAACGTTAAAAACCGGAAAACATTGAAATCGAGTAGATGCGAGTTAGACGATTCTATAATCCCGGCTGCAGCTAGGAGGTCGTTACTTCCCTAGCACCCGCCTTTTAAAAATCAAGGCTGCAATTAGGGGAGGTTTGTCACCCTAATGCCCCGCCTAAAGAGATCCAGACCGCGACAAGGGAGATTACAACCCCAGTACTCTGCCTCGGATTTATTTTTAGAAGAGAGACAAATGATGTCAAACTAGGAAGAAAAAGTTCTTTGAAGGTGTTAGACATCCCATGTTCCCCCGAAAAGTATTTGTTTTTTTAGTTAAAAAGCAGAGTTAGAAAACTTTGAATTTTGTTCAGAATTCTCAATGAAGAAACACTGATTTGGAAAAATATTTTTACAAGAAAACTTTCTGTATATGTGAGAAGAACTTTCTGCGTTTGAGAAGAGTTTTCTGTGATGTGAGAAGAGTTTTTCCTTTAAAATTCTACAAATAGTTTCTTTGAAAACTTGTTGAAATTTCAATAAAAAAGATTGTTTGAAACTTGAGAAGAGAGATTTTTGGACTTTTGGAGTTTGAACGGGATTTACAAATTGAGTGTGGGTTTGGGTTTGAATTGAACTGGGCTGGATGAATTGGGTTTGAATTGAATTGAGCTGAATGAATTGGGTTTGAATTGAAAATTTTGGTTTGAATTGGATTTAAATGAAGTCGGGTTTGAATTGGATTGAGGTCGGGTTTGAATTGGGTTGAAATTCAGTTTGGACTAAGGTCGAGTTTGAATTGGATTGAGGTTTAGGTTTGAATTGGTTGAAGTTCAGTTTGGACTGAGGTCAAGTTTGAATTGGATTGAGGTTTGGGTTGGGTCAAAGTCGGGTTGGGTCAAAGTTGGGTCAAGGTCAACATTTGGATTGGTCAAAGCTAGACCGGTTCAAATCTAGGTCAAGGTCAAAGTTTGGATTAGCCAAAGCAGCTAGGTCAAGGTCAAAGTTTGGTTGGTCAAAGTTGGACCAGGTCAAGGTTGGACTTGGTCAAAGTTCATATTGGTCAAAATTGGACCGAGTCAAAATTGGATCAATGGTCAAAGTTCATGTTAGTTAATGTTGGACCAAGTTAAAGTTCGGGTTGGTCAAATTGGACTGGGTCAAAGTTGGACCGGATTGGGCCTTGGTTAGGCTTTTGGGTCAAATTGGGCCAAGGTCAACATTTGGATTGGTCAAAGCTAGACTGGATCAAAGCTAGGTCAAGGTCAATGTTTGGTTGGTCAAAGTTTGGATTAGCCAAAGCTAGGTCAAGGTCAAAGTTTGGTTGGTCAAAGTTGCACCGGGTCAAGGTTGGACTTAGTCAAAGTTCATATTGGTCAAAATTGGACCGAGTCAAAATTGGATCTATGGTCAAAGTTCAGGTTAGTTAAAGTTGGACCGAGTCACAAAGTTCGGGTTGGTCAAATTGGACCAGGTCAAAGTTGGACCGGATTGGGCCTTGGATTTGAAATGGGTTTGGGCCGAATTAGGCTTGGATTCGAAATGGGGTTGGGCCGAATTAGGCTTGGGTTTGAAATGGGTTATGGTAGAAGTGGGCCAAGTAAGAAGTGGACCAAGTAAGAAGTGGGCCAAGTTGAGTGATTTGGGCCAAATTCTGGTTTGGCTAGAATGTTGGTGAGAGATTTTGAATGGCCTAAAACCAAAATGAGAATATTAATCTATATACATGTATATATTCATATTTTAGGGTGTGTTTTAGGTTTAGGGGTGTCACCACCATGGGGGACCCCCTCTATCATAATGGCTTGGACCTAAGGTCATAATAACTAGGGCTTAGATAGTAAAGTATGTACAACAAGGGGAATGAATCAAAATTTGCAATGAAGCGGAATATACAATATATACACATATAACGCATGGATAATCAGACCAAAAGGCATGGAAGGAAGTGATTTCTCAGGTCAAAATAATCAGACCAACATGGCAAGCAAGAACAACCAACTAAATAAATCAATTATGTATAAAGTTATGGGGCATGCCAAGGTTATAAATAAAAGCAAGGAGGCACAAACTGTGTAAACATGAGAACCTTGTCGGTTTTATTTACTCAGAAGCCAAATAGAACCCGATTCTAACCAAACTGAATCTGCTAGACTAGAGGGGTTTTATTACCGAGATTAGACAGCTCAAATTTCATCAATCCCAGAAGCAAGAGTTAAAGCAAAACACTCATCCGCACATCAGCACGCCTCTATATCGCGTAGATATATTTGCTATAGACAGATTTATCCACACCCGAGATCTATATACAAACAGTTGGCTTGAAACAGAAGACAAAATAGAAGGGAGTGTAATGGATTTCATTCCTGGAATTACTAACTAATTTTATCCAATCTGAGCATGAACTTAAGTCTGAACTGCCTACGTGATCAAACTTTAAGCTCGCTTCCCCTTCACAGCCACTAACAGTCATAAAGATATACACATGGGATACATGTTATAGGTTACGGATCAAAGGAAGATGAACATCTATAACGATTCATTACTAGACACGAATTGAATATCCTCAAACAGAATCCAGGTAAACAAATCAATTAACTGTGGTGATAGAGTGGAGGGCAAACATAGAGAACATAACATAGATTCGAACACAGTCATGCTATCAACCAGGGTCTTAAAGATTACACTGAGACAGAGGAAGATACCAGGTGGAAGAACACTAGAGGTCTCCTGCAAAATAATGCCCAAAGAATGGAAACAAAGAACAACAACGATCAGAAAGTTAGTTCACATGATTTGAATAAAAATTCTGATAACTACAACAGAGGGTTGGAGATACGGACTTCACTTATGTAACATCAATTGCCAGTCAATGAATTCTCAGCAGGTAGGGCAGCTTTCAAATAACCAGTGTACTCAAGCAAAGCAAGTTGTGAGGTTAGTTAACAAATGGTATGTAAGCAAAGAGAATCAGATACTGTACTCAGGATGACATAAAGGAAAATAACATGATACTACGTCATAGGCATTCCCTAGTTTGTGTCTGTCAACTATAGAACGATGCTCTGGGATTTTCTGAAGCGGCCATTGTACTTGTCGAGTGGGTTTGAACCAAAGAAGCAGAGAGAGCGCACAGAGAGATCACATAGAGGGACATTTCATGGGATCGAAAATAAAATGGGAAGAAACACAAGATTACTTTGACGACATCCACTCTGATTTGTAAGCTTAAACCAACGCATCCAGAAACACTTAACAGCAATTTCATCAACTAGTCTGCTCAGATCAAGAGCAAATAAAACTGAAATAGATTATTCCTCAATAACTAGAGCCTTGAGTCGAAATAATTCAAGAGAGACATAAACGTAGCAGGAGAAATTTTGTTTCAGAGATGATACTAAACACAACCATGGATCTGAACAACGCGTACGTATAGAACAAAATAACAGAATAAAAGACGATTAACTTAATACTCAGTAAGACCTTGTCCGGTCAGGCTCTCCTAATGATAACGAGAGTAAGGGTGGTGGAACGGACACTTCAACAAATGGGGATTCGGGACTGATTCACAAGGAAGTACGATAATCCAAACTTCAGAAAAGCTTAAACCGAATAGATATGCGACTATCTATATAATTTTGGAACCACGGACCCACTTCGTGGGGTCTATCATTTACATAATACACTCGTAAAAGAGAAAGGAAACCAGAAGGATATTCGACCGATGCATAAGCTTACGAAGACCGAAACCGTAATAGGCTTAGCATCCGTTTGCAGTCAAATTTGAAACTATAACAGAAATTGTAAAGACTTGACGATTAGAAGCAAGATAGAAAGAAGAATTAGGAGGTTCGGAGCGTGGGAGTTGGCACCAACATCGGAAATCAATTTCCGGAAAAGCCATACATCCCCACCTTCGTTAGAACCGTTCCCATGTCGGTTCATTAAACAATATGAAATCAAAAACAGAGAAATTGAGGGGGATAAGCTAGAGAGATCGGACAGAACACAAGATTGCGCAAGGGAAGAGGTAGTGAAAACAAAATCGATTTTGCGATGACATATAGCAGGAGGCTACTTACCCTGTTGATTCCCGAAACGAAACGAGATCGTAATGGTGAGAAAATGGGTGAACTCGAAGGGTTACTAGGGATAAAGGTTCGAAGAGAAGACTATGGTTCTTCAAAGAAGGAGCTCAGGTGTTCTGGGTTTTTTCATCAGGATTTCAAAACTGAAGAAGACCAGGAGAATGTTCTAAGCAGAAGAGAAACCGTGGGTTTATGTTGTTAACGGCTCTTCTTCTTTTTTACTGGCTACTGTACAAGTTATTTTAATGAGAGGGGGGGGTTTAGGGTTTTGAGTGGGCTTGAGTTTTTGTTTGGGCCTATAGGTCCAATGCTTGGAGTTGGAATAGGTTTAAGGGACTGGGCTAGACCAGACTTCAATCAAGGTGGATTGTGCTTGTAAGCTGAAAATAAAAGTGTATAAACTGAAGTGAATTGAAATTAATAAAAACCACTAATGTTAATGGAAGAATAAAATAAAATATAAGAAAAAGTGGATAGACGAAATAAATAAATAGAATATAAATAAGAATAAGATGTAGAATAAGTGAATAAACAAAGGGATGGCTTTGAAACAGGAATGTCGTTGGAAACTCTTTTGTAAAAGATCGGCTTGTTTTTCTAAAATGCTTGAAAAATCAGTTCGAAAACTTATAAAAGGTGGCTTTATTTTGGCACGCACGCTAATAAGTTTTTGGAAAGAATGGTGACGACCCTCTTATTTTATTTATTATTTCGGAATTTGCTTTAAGGGGTGAGAATTTTTGGTGTCTACAGATGGCTCCCCCTGATTCAATTTTGCAAGCCCTTGCAGAATTGGATCAAGGTTGACGGGGCGCCAAAAATTTTCACTATGGTTTTTGGTGCATTGGGATGCGACCGTGAATGTATATGAAGCCAATTAAAAGTATGAGAACTTATGACGAGCCTCAGTTAGACCTCTTGAAATCTAACTCTAGGACTTATGATGAGCCTAGGATACTAACAATAGGGTTGGTTAAGGTGCACGAGGACTTAGGAGTGCCTCAACTGGACCTCTTGATATCAGTCCTAGGGCTTATGGCGGGCCTAGAATGCGATTGAAAGTACGAGGACTTAGGAGTGCCTCAACTAGACCTCTTGATATCTAGCTATAGGACTTATGACAAGCCTATAATACCAACAACCCAATTTAGTTTAAGGTGCACGAGGGCTTAGGAGTGCCTCAACTGGACCTCTTGATATCCAGTCCTAGGGCTTATGACGGGCCTAGAATGCGATTGAAAGTACGAGGACTTAGGAGTGCCTCAACTATACCTCTTGACATCTAGCTATAGGACTTATGACGAGCCTATAACCTTAATGGAGTTGTACGAAACTCGTTGTGGTGAAATCTGATCTGAAGTTGTTTTGTGGTGGTAGATTGCTTTGAGGATGACTTTGATTGTGGATTAATTCGGGCTTGGAAGCTTTTCGGTTGTTTTTGTGAGGGATGTGATAGTCGAATGTTCTTTGTTGATTTGGCCCTTGACTTGTCAATGCGGGACTTGTGTTTCGGCTTTGTTTTTGATGGCCTTGCCCGGTGTGCTCTTTGGTTCGGGATTTGGTAGGACTTTGGCTCCAGAGTTTCGAGGTGGCTCCGGTATGGCTCCTGAGTCTTTGTTTCATTTTTCTTTTTATATTTTTATAGTCAGATTTCGAATGGATGTTTTGTGAATGAGTGACTTTGAGAACTCGATGATTTTGATATGATTGAATGGCTTCGATATGATCAGGTGGCTCCGGTGCGGTTGGATGGCTCCGACATGATTCGTGACTCCCTTGTGAGCAACGGCTCTGTGATGGTTGGTGGGTTCGATTTGGGTGGAGATTTTCGGGATGGTTGGTGGGTTTCAATTTGGGTGGATATTTTAGGGATGAGCGAGGGTCGATGTGATTGGTGGATTTGGACATTATTGATGTACTCAATTGTGGCAGATAATTTTTTGTTGTGATGGATGGCTTCGGTTGTGATCAGGTCGTTCCGGTGCGGTCGGATGGCTCCGACATGATTGTGACTCCTTTGTGAGCAACGACTCTATGATGGTTGGGGGTTTCAATGGGTTTCAATCTGGTTCGGATTTTGAGTCGAATGGTGGGTTGATGTGATTGGTGGGATTTTTTTGTGTTGTGTTTGAAGTATTTTGATGTGGTAGATATTTTTTGTTGGGTTGATAACTTCTTGGTCATGGATGGATGGCTTCGGTCCAGTTATAACTTCAGGGTTCTCCCATGATGGCTCCAAGATAGCTCAGGGTGGCTCCGAGAAGGGCTACGAGATGGCTCTATTTGGTGATAGTGAGGAACAAAGGGGGATTTTTCCTTTGAGGCGGTCGCGCCCTGGGTGGGCTACCTACGTACTCAATTCCATATTGAGATCAGACCATACGTAGTTCGAAACACAGAATGTAGGTATACCCTGTGAGGCAAGATTTTGTGAGGAAATGGCTTCTATGTAGACTGGGGATGGTCTGTGTCTAAGGATGGCATCCCGCATGGCTTCAGCTCGGTTTTAGGAGTAGTGTCAATCAGGCTCGAGCATGACACTGGATGGCTCCCGGGGTGGTCTTTGTGTGGCCCCATACGGCTCCGTAATGGTTCGATGTATGACTCAAATATAGCTTAGGATGGCTTTGTAATGGTTCGATGTAGCTTAAAGATAGCCTAGGATGGCTCCGACTTAACTTCTTTTGATAGGAAGTTACGCTTCATTAGCGACAATTGAAGTCTACTCTTAGTGAGACTAGGTAGAGTTCTTACCAATCAGATATTGATGATGAAGTGGTTATGATGCATGCAAATACTAAATGCTAGAAGAGATGCAAAACGCATATGCAATTTTTGAAGAGAAGGTACGATTCTATCTCTATTACTATGAGGTTTACAAATATAAGACATCTTTGGTTCGATCATGAGTGATTGTTGAACTGGAATGCGTGAATCACTTTCCTCCCATGGAAGGATGTGGGCCAATCTCTCGTGAGTATGGCCGTGTGTGCTAATGGTGTGATGATGCTCTCGATGCTTGAAGCAGTATTTTCCTTAGAAATTCTTTCGAGGTTCTAGACTTTCCGATCCTTACAAACTCCTCGCCTGCAATGGGGTTAGCTGTTTATGATGTGGTGCTTCGATCAAAGAGTCACTCGCACTCGAAAAATCTTATGAGGTAAGGTTGCGCTCGTTCGCTCATGGTCCCTTTGGTATAGTGGGACATGTTGATAACAAGTATGAAGCTTATGATTCATGTTTCAGATCTGATACTTCAGTTAACGCTCAACGACTTATGAGTCAGGGGTCTTTATTGGGTTATAACGGGGATGAGGGGTGTGATGTATGTCACATTGGACTGGAGGATTTATTTAGGAGTTGTGGAGCTTTTGTGCAATAGAGGATATGTTTCACCTTCGCCATGGGTGGAATGATTAGACGGGCTTTGATAACCTTTTTTCGGTTTCTGGGGGACATCATTGGTCCGTTGGATTTGATTTTCTCCTTCTTGCCTCTTTTGGTGTACAGTTTTCACTTTCTTCTCCTTCCTTTTCGGAGTGCGATCTTCTTCTTTGCATTTTCCTTTCGGAATTGGATAGGCTTATCGACTTTCTTGGACATTTTTGCTTACTCTTTTGGCCTTCAATTTTGCTTTCACCTTTGAAGTTTTCATTGACTCGCTGATCTTGTCAAACATTTTATTTGTTGTTTTGTGAAAAAATGGTGGGGAGAGACCATGGCTCCTGCTCCTTCATAATCCTCTATTGCAAAGGTAGGTAAGTATATATATGTGAGTTGGTATGTTGTGGAGTTTCTTTTTTTTTTTTAGAAAAAGTTTTTCATGAAAGGCTCAGCGGGGCTCACTAAGGGATTATGTACAAGGCAGTCAAAGCTTTTTGGTTTTGTGAAGATTTTTGTTCCTAAGTGCCTCGTCATTCTCATTAGTCAATTATTGTTTTCTTACTATTCTCGGATCTTTGCATGAATCACAGTTCTTATCTTGTTATCGACACTGATCTCACTATTTATTGTGCCTCTCCCTATGCTGAAGGAATGCACATGTCGCTCATGGTTTTACCTCGACTGGCTCTCTCTGCCTTCCCTCATCGCTCAGTAGATCGTCCAAAACGCTCACTTGAAATTCAAAAGAAAATACCGCTCTTCGCACGCTACTCACTTGGTTTGTGGTGCTGATTTTGGTTAGACCCATGTGTGAAATGACGGGTCAAGAGTTTAGTGGTTCAAGCATTCTGTTTAATCAATCTCTCAAGATTTTCCCCAAAGATGTCATTTCAACACGGAAGTATGCAAATGCAACTATCTACAATGCATTATGTAGTGGTACTATGGAATTACTATGTATAAGATGCATGAAGAGGTGATGATGATGACAATGCTGACTTCGTATTTGACTGAATATATATTATTTTTTTATGCAATGCATGAGTGGTAAGGTTATGACTAGTCTCGCTTGAGTCGAATTCAGCTCACGGTTCATGAAGCTCATCCCATCACTGTTGGCCTTGAAGGTGATCCAACTATCAGGGTTATTGTCAAAGAAGTGATTCTCGAGTGAGTTCGGGTCGATGATTGGCTTTTAGATCTTAAGACTTTTAGGGAGTGACAACTCCCGCATGGTGGCCCTATAATGTGACACATTTTTCCCTTTTGGTCACTGGCGTGCATGCCGATTCTGATTGGGAGGGGTTTGAACTTCCCGGTTTTCTTTTCTGTCCCTCTGATGATCAGGCTTTGGAGGTTGAGATATTGGAAGAAAGATGGTGTGTGACAAGGTTAGAATGGAACACATGATTGTGCAAATTTTGAGGTGGACAAGACTCGTGAATGATTGATGGATTTGAAATGACTGGAAGTGCAAGTGACTTTTTTTTGTCATGAATGCAATGCATGTGTTTTACTTTGTGCTCGGTTGCATTTGTTGGTGTTGTTTATTTAGGGGATGCCTCCTATAGATACCGTGAATTTTCACCCCATAAAGCCAGTTTTATGAATGATATATAAATGTGAGGGGTCGTCATATTTGTTCCTTTCTTTGAAACGAGGTATGCATGCCAAAAGAAACCAAGTTTGGAAAAACAATTTTGAAAATGTGTGTTTTCAAAGTGGTGGATTTTCTCAATATGAATTTTGACACTCGGTCATTCATAAATAAAATAGGGAGTGGGGAACCCTATACACGTTTGATCTAAATAAATTCAAAGGGAATATGAACCTATACATGTAATCTATTCAGAAATGGACAAGCGAGAAAAGAATCATAGGGAAAAACCTATACATCATTAATCCTAAAAGTCATTAAAAGGGGAAATTTTGAGCTAAATTTCTCCTGAACTCTTCTGGTCTGTCTTCGGGCTTCTGGGTGACTGCTCACGCCCGAGCTCCTGGTTGGCTGCTTGCTCTTCTTCAGGCTCTTGACCGGCTGCTTCCTCGTCTTTGGGCTCTTTACTGGCTGTCAGGCTATTACAGTGAAGCAGTACTGTGATCAAACAAAACGAGTTGGTATTCTTCTGATTTTTAACAGTTTGAACTTGAATCGGTGTTGCTAATCTTCATGTCACTTGACCTAGATTGGTACATCTTTGATTTGGTATTTGAACGGTTGGTGTTGACCTTCCTGTTGCTCGGCTAACTCCACGGGCTGATGTGTCGTCGGCTTTCGGCTCGAACAGCGCATTCAAACTTCATGCTGCTCCACTTGCTCTGATGAAATAAAATAAGGGGCGGTTTTTTTTATAAAGGAAAGGTGAATGATCGAGCATAAAATTTTTGTGAAAATCCACCACTTTTGTGAAAACACGAAATGACTAGTACGCTCCACAGTAATGACTACTGCTCTTGAAGGTGGGTTGAACTTCAAAAATAGTGGGTCGCATTATGGGGACTAAATCATTTATTTTGAAATACGTTTGTGAAACTCAACTTTGAAAACTGTTTTCGAAAACTATTTTGAAATAATGTTGGTGAAGGATGTTGTTTGAAATTCGTTTATAGAAAGTAGGTTTTTCGAAATCTATTTTTTTTTGAAAATTGTTTTGGAAATAACATTTTTGTGAAATGAAGTTTTTTTTAAGATGAAGTGACAGGTTTTAAAACCCCAAATGTTTTGGAGTAAAATATAAGTGGGATTCTTGATTAAATGAGCTTGTAAAACTGCTTTAAGGGATATGCAGAAGAGAATTCCGAACGTTTTAAAACATATAGGTTTAGGAAAGTGGTTTGCATACATATACAGCATAAAGTAAATCGTGGTTGTATTTAATGTGGAGTTGTAAGTGTTAATGTTGGGATAATCACTTTCCAGGTCAATTATGACTCCGTCTCACCGGGGGAACCATCGTCCCTTCACTTTCATCTCTCGGGGTTTTTCTCTACTATGCCCCTTGCGGGGCACGTTATAAATAAGGCCCCTCATCGAGTGAGTAAGTTTGAAAGGTCAGGATACCCGAAGTGATAAGGAAACATACGCCACGGTCAATGATGATCCAACAACATGCTCACTTTTCGGGAAAGTACTGCATGGGAACGAGTCTCTCATCATCTGCACGTTCAGGTGTGTCTATAGTCCAAATTATTCACTGACTACGTTGTGCCATGTAGGGGTATCCGGTAAATACGGGATCCTCTATGGACGTGTAGCGTGACATTGGGCTTTAAAGACACCCGTGGTGTAGAGGAACAATGGAGAACTGAGCCCATGCAATCTTCAAGGTAAGGCAAGAGGTGGTCAGACAGGCAGCTTACAAGGAAGTGACTACCCATAAAACCCGACCTAGACACTGGATTAGGCAGCTGGACACTGAAGGCTCAGAGTTTACTATATGCTGGATTTTGACTCAGAGATGGAGGATAATTTTGGATCATGAGTCTTCATGGCGTAGGTCAGTGACCGTCTCACCTCGCGGGTGTAACCACTCAATGAGTGTCCCGACTCATGGGGGATAAATCATGGACCGATTGGGATCCCGTGACTCGTGGATATAGGGTGACACAGAGGAATGAATGTCCTAAGCTACCCATGCATTCACAACATGTAAATGTAAAAGCGGTAATGGTGTAGATCAGTGACCATCTCACCCAGCAACAAGCAACAATAATATAAATGCGGTAAATAAAGCAGGGAAGGACAAACAACCCTATTTACTAACTGCATTGTCTTGAAGGCGGTCATTCCAATTGGTTGTTTATTTACCTAAAGGGAAGTTAGCTTCCTTCAATCCTAAGTGTCTCTTTCTAATCGTGAGCTAATTATTAACCCAATTGTTGTAATGTTTGTTGAGGATCTAACAAATCGAAGTTGTCCTCATCAGCTACACACTCTAAGTGTGAAGTAGAATAATCCTAGAGGCTTGGAATGAATCTCTTGAAGGTTTTGAAAGAAGTGGGGAAGTCCCGACAATTTTGAATGGAGTTCAGTCTTCCTTGAGTTTGAGAAAAACTTACTCAAGTTTTCCCCAATAGAGTTGCCATTCTGTTGAGGGTGATTTTTCGGTATGTGGGTTCTTGACTGAAAAGCCTAGGTCCTAGAAAATGCCATTCTGTGGAGGGTGAAAACCCGTTATTATGGCAGCCCTCAAACCTACTAAAGCATCCGTCTTTCCCATAAAGCATAAAGGAGAGTGCAAGTGTGCACAACACCCGCTCTCGATGGGCTCCACACGGACTTATGCCCTAAGGGCGAAAATTGACTAGAGTCGCCACCTAGTTTGACCTAAAGAACTAGGAAGGGAGGAGAAGGGTTCTAAGGACCGTTAATTGACTCTGTGATTTGCCTGTGGATTGGACTAATCTGGTCATACCAAAGATTCTGTGTGGGTTCGCACTGGTTACACCCCTTAGAAGTGGCAACGACCACGACTTCGGATTGGTGCCCGAGGAAACCTCGGTCTCCAATTTTCGGGATTGCCTTCTTTTAAAACCTTATTAGAGAGATTCATTTTGAAAGCCATAAGGATAGGATATAAAGAGAGTGGAGTGTGGAAAGTTGATGAGGCGAGCTTTTCTACCAAGCTAGCTCCAAGAAGAGGAATTAATGAATTCGAATGAGTATGAAAGAATAGGAGTATTTTAAGAGTTTGAAGAAGTCGAGGGTTAATGAGAGTGAAAGGGGATTTGAATGTTTGACCGACATGAATATCGCCCAAGAATTGGGAAAGGGGTTTTTTTTTGGATTGGAATGGGGTTGCACCCTAGATGGGCTGCCTACGTACTCAACTCCCTGTTGAGATCAGACCTTACGTAGTTCGAGGTTTTGGGGTTTTTAGAGATTTTAGGGTTTTGTAACACCCCGTCCTATGCCAATCGTGGTTATCGCAAACTTAAAAACATAATTATAATGTCACAGCGGAATTAAACTAACACCAGGACCTCGCTACGGTCTGAACAACAGATTATACCGAACTTAAACGTTTACAACCACTAATCCAGAAGTATATACAAACTATCAAAACATCCACCAATCGAGTTATAGTATCTCAAGCAACAACATGACTTCCATAAGTCTTAGTATCAACAGACGGGTGCACAGGCGCAACCCGTACCCAAAATAAAAGTCCGACCTAAGTCTAACCGCCCCTACTCTCAGGGTGAGCCTTCATGGGACGCTTACCTGCAAAATAAAAACAGCCCCTAAAGGGGGTCAGCAAAATTGCTGGTACGATTCTCTCGTGGTCCCCAAGCTAACGGGGCTACAACGACTAATTGTCGATAGCATGAAAATTGATTAGATACACAATCACAATACTAAGTGCAATAAGACAATAATCCACAGATGAACAATCATAGTCCACAAACAATGAACAACCCAAAAGTGTTCTCTTAAACCTCATCTCAGTCTTAGAATACAAACCGTCCTTTAAATAGAATTGGTCGTATATTACCTCAATGTTTATTTTGTCGGGTCAAAGGCAACCCTAGCCAATGAGCTATTAACTCCATTGGTTGAATAAACAACTTATCTTAAAATTTAGGATTTAGGTGATCCTACCGCACCATCTTAACGCCTCTACCTTGGATGGAAATCCAATGTAGCTGAGCCGACATTCGACCCTAGGCAACAATTCCGAAGACAAGTCCTCAAGCGGAAGTCAGATCTGATTCAGATACCGACCCCCTTTTTCCTTAACATGCATGACCAGAGTCAGTCCCGGATTCCTCACTCCTCTTAAGTTCCAGTTAGTGAAAATCTTACAAACCATGTGTTAGTTAAACCTTAACGGGTATTAACCAACAGTTACCAAAATATAGTTCCTCTCCTCAATTCAATAGGTACTAAGCTTAGTTAGTAGCTAATCTCAAGTCTCGGGGGTTATTGTAAAGAAAACACACACACAACGAGAACAATAAAACCGGTTGCATGCTTTATCTTGTCTTAGTTATAGCAAATAAGAAGATAGCACACAAGTCGAGGGACACCTCGTTAGCAAGCAGGTCACAAGAAAACTGTACCGTTCACCGTCGGCGGTTGTTTGTTTAATCTCCTTCCAAGTCCCAATTCACAGGTCCTAAAACATTCATTCAGTTTTAGGTTATTAATTAGCTCAACTCAGCCCAACTTAATTAACTTTCTTAAACGCCAATATTTACCCATTAATATTCTCTAAGTCCTTATAGTTTTAACTTAAACCTTTAAGTGCATCGTTTCTCATTATCTATTATATTTGTTCACCCACTTAGTAGCCATTACACCCTCCAAACATGTCCTAAATAACTTTATAACATCAATACCTAACAATCCCCATCAATTCCAAACATTTTCCAAGCTTAAACATCATTTTTAGGGTGGTTCGGGACTTGGTCCTTACCTTAAGTCCCGGACCAATACTTAGTGTAAACTATCGGCTGATTTTATGTTGTGGTCCGAGACTTCATACAAGACTTAAGTCCCGGACCAATCTAGGCTGAAACTCTCGGGGGTGAATTAAGGGGTGGTCCGGGACTTCATACAAGACTTAAGTCCCGGACCAGGGTGCTGAAGGTATTCTCGGCTCTATTTAAAGCATGGTCCGGGACTTTACCCTGGACCTAGGTCCCGGACCAGCTGCAGGTTTTTACCATTTTCATTTTTCTAAGTGTGATTGCACTTGTTCTCCTCATCCATGCTTTACCCAAAGTTCATGTATGATCTTAGGAATATTCTAACACCAAAATAACATCTCGACTTTCCTAATTCCTCATCTAAACTTGCTACCCAATTTCTCACATAATCCCTTAACACTCGTTATATTCTCCTTAGGTTCTCTAAGTGGTATATCATACCTACAACTCAAACTAACCAAAATGTTATCTCACAAACATTACTACCACTCCTAAGCATTATTGCTCCACAGCACCTCCCTTACATAAACCCTTCTATTTTCCTCAAGCTTACACTTAGATCTTCACAAGGCATTATTCTTCCTTTGTTTACCAAAACTTACACAAGACTTAATCACACTCCCACCATAACCCTAGAGCATCTAACTCACTCATTTAAACTCTAATTCCTTCAAGACAACTCCTAGGTCCTTTAAACACTCAAGAACACTCTAGTTCACTTTCTTGTACCATTTTAAGCCTTAAGCATTCCTAGTACCTTCTAGGTCATCATACTTCATTTACACACCTTAAACTCCTTGTTTTCTCACCAAATTTTAACATGGCTTCTTTAGTATATTCCTACATCCAAACACTTGGTTTTTTACCATTTAACAACCTTGAACACCCAAATTCTTTCCACACACTCTTAACACCCAAATTACACCAAAACTACACTACATCACAATATAGTGCATAAACTTAAAATGCTTGGCACTTAGGCCCTTAAATGACATAAAGCTTAACCACTGAATTTCCTCATATATTAGCCTTTGACCTGCAACTACACACAACAAGGCTCCCATTGAAACATAAATGCTCTTGTAATTCACCCTTTAAATGTCTAACTATCTATTTCCCATTTGCTCTTTATTCACAAGTTCTCAAATATAATCTTTGTTTCTCCTAGGTTTATAGCCCTTTCCTAATGTGAACCCTAAGCTAAGCTTATCATATATCTAAATCCCATTCCCTTAAACAATAAAACACCTTAAGGTAAGCAATTTACCTTGTTCTTTTACAAGCTTCACAAACTTTCCTCCTTAGGTTTTTCCTTGAACAATCTCGGTCACCAATTTATTTCTCCTTGCCAATGTTTTAATCAATATCAAATGACTCCAATGAGTGCTAAATAATACACTAACCTTAAGGAATAAACCCTAAGTTTAAAATGTGTTTTAAGGTATTAAAATGAATATTTTACCTTGAAGTCATAAGGTAGGCTTGGATATGAATCAATAAGGACCTCCTCTAGCCCTTGGCGAATAGAAAACAATCTAGAACAAGGCATAAAAATGAAGCCCCATGAGTGGTAATTTTTGGTAATGGAGAAAAATGGTGGAAAGATGATTTTTCTTGCATATTCTTTACCTTAAGAGAATGGAGAAGCTAATGGACTCCTCAAGCTTGTTTTTCCTCCTCTAATGGCGTTTTACCTTGGCACCAAATTGAAGCTCTTGGAGATTTGAAAGGATAGAAAGAAAAGAGCTTGAGCTAACTAAGAGAAATATGTACTTAGTTTTTATTTTGGAGCAAAGATGAGTGTTTGGCAAGCAAATGAAGGTGGAGCTATCATGGAGCCGCTTCCTACGTGAATGGAGAAGAAAGAGAGCAGGTGAAATCGGTGGGAAGAAGAAGAAATGAAGAAAGGAGGAGAGAGGGAGAGAGGGAAGCTAAAAGCAAGATTTTTGTTTAAAAGGTAAATAGTACTATTTACCTTATCTCTTCTTTTCCTTTTGTTATTTGATCATGTGGTGACTCATCCCCTTAGAAAACTGGCCCCCTTATTAATTAAGGCTAGTCATGGTCTTGTTTGACCAATTAATTAAACTTAGTTGACTAAAGACTAAACTAGGCACTATTTGATTACTATTCACAAATTAGTGCACATATTTGTGAAATTTTATATTTCACATTGATTTAGACTTCCTAATGTGATAATAAGTAGTACACAAGTTGATTAAGGAGTAATCATGGGCATTTAGCCACATAAAACCCCTTTCTAAGACAATTTTTCAAAAATGTGCTTTAAGAGTCCTTAAAGCACAATTTGTGTTTTAACTTGTTTTTGAGCTTGGTTTTATTTGGTAATTGATTTAAAATGACCATTAGGATGTTACTAAGGTCTAAGAATGATATTTGGGTGCTAACCCAAGTTACTCCAAGCTTAGAGCATGTTTTTGCTTAAATTGCTCTTATGGTGTTTCCTTGTGTTTTCTTCGGTTTAAATTGTTTCCTAGTGTTTCTAAGGCATTATTTAGTCTTCTTATATGTTAGTTTATCATCTAAACACCATATCTAGGTTTGGGGTATTTCAGGTTTTGAGGTGTTCGAGAGGCGTTTGAGAGGTTAGTCTGTGACACGCTCGGGTCTATGAGACATTTGGGATGTTCATGTAGTGGGAGGTATGGGATATCAAGGTCTATGAGACACTCGGGTCTATGAGACGTTTGAATCTTAAAATAGTTGAGAGATTGAGATGTTGGAGTCTGTGAGGCGCTCGGGCCTATAAGACTTTAGAAGTCTAGAAGAAATTGGGATTTAGGAGATGATTGGAGTTGGAGGTGATTAAAGTTTGAATGATTATTTGAGTATGTGAGGCAATTGGAATTTGGGAAAGATCTCTGATTTTTTAGGTTTGAACTTCGTAAATGGTTGAGAAAATTCATTTTATTGTGAAAGAGCGGATGATCTCGAGAGATCACCCTATGTACCCTCTCGAGCGTGACACTTAATCAATTTTAAGTGTCGAGGCTCAAAAGATGGGGCAATGAATTTATGTCGAAATATAGGATCTAGAGAGAAGTACCATGAATGAGATACTCTCAGTCAAACCCTAACAACATCTCTAACTCCCGAGTTTTAAAACGTTAAAAACCGAAAACATTGAAATCGAGTAGATGCGAGTTAGACGATTCTAAAATCCCAGCTGCAGCTAGGAAGGTCGTTACTTCCCTAGCACTCTGCCTTGTAAAAATCTAGGCTGCAATTAGGGGAGGTTTGTCACCCTAATGCCCCGCCTACAGAGATCCAGACTGCGACAAGGGAGATTACGACCCCAGTGCTCTGCCTCAGATTTTTATTTTTAGAAGAGAGACAAATGATGTCTAACTAGGAAGAAAAAGTTCTTTGAAGGTGTTAGACATCCCATCTTCCCCGAAAACTGTTTGTTTTTTAGTTTAAAATCAAAGTTAGAAAACTTTGAATTTTGTTCGGAATTCTCAATGAAGAAACACTGATTTTGAAAAATATTTTTAGGAGAAAACTTTCTGTATATGTGAGAAGAACTTTCCGCGTTTGAGAAGAGTTTTCTGCGATATGAGAAGATTTTTTCCTTTAAAAATCCACAAAATAGTTTCTTTGAAAACTTGTTGAAATTTCAATAAAAAGATTGTTTGAAACTTGGGAAGAGAGATTTTTTGAACGGGATTTACAAATTGAGTGTGGATTTTGGGTTTGAATTGAACTGGGCTAAATGAATTGGGTTTGAATTAAATTGAGCTGAATGAATTGGGTTTGAATTGAAAATTTTGGTTTGAATTGGATTGAAATGAAGTCGGGTTTGAATTGGATTGAGGTCGGGTTTGAATTGGGTTGAAGTTCAGTTTGGACTGAGGTCGAGTTTGAATTGGATTGAGGTTTGGGTTTGAATTGGGTTGAAGTTCAGTTTGGACTGTGGTCGAGTTTGAATTGGATTAAGGTTTGGGTTGGGTCAAAGTCGGGTTGGGTCAAAGTTGGGTCAAGGTCAACATATGGATTGGTCAAAGCTAGAACGGATCAAAGCTAGGTCAAGGTCAAAGTTTGGTTGGTCAAAGTTGGACCGGGTCAAGGTTGGACTTAGTCAAAGTTCAGATTGGTCAAAATTGGACCGAGTCAAAATTGGATCAATGGTCAAAGTTCAGGTTAGTTAAAGTTGGACTGAGTCAAAGTTAGGGTTGGTCAAATTGGACTGGGTCAAAGTTGGACTGGATTAGGCCTTGGTTAGGCTTTTGGGTCAAATTGGGCCAAGGTCAACATTTGGATTGGTCAAAGCTAGACCGGATCAATGCTAGGTCAAGGTCAAAGTTTGGATTAGCCAAAGCTAGGTCAAGGTCAAAGTTTGGTTGGTCAAAGTTGCACCGGGTCAAGGTTGGACTTAGTCAAAGTTCAGATTGGTCAAAATTGGACCGAGTCAAAATTGGATCAATGGTGGTTAGTTAAAGTTGGGCCGAGTCAAAGTTCGGGTTGGTCAAATTGGACCGGGTCAAAGTTGGATCGGATTGGGACTTGGATTCGAAATGGGTTTGGGCCGAATTAGGCTTGGATTCGAAATGGGTTTGGGCCGAATTAGGCTTGGGTTTGAAATGGGTTAAGGTAGAAGTAGGCCATGTAAGAAGTGGACCAAGTAAGAAGTGGGCCAAGTTGAGTGATTTGGATGAGTGTTTTGCTTTAACTCATGGTGTTTGGGATTGAAATTTGAGCTGTCTAATCTCGGTAATAAAACCCTCTAGTCTAGCAGATTCAGTTTGGTTATAATCGGGTTCTATTTGGCTTCTGAGTAAATAAAGAACCGACAAGGTTCTCATGTTTGTATAGTTTGTGCCTCCTTGCTTTTATTTATAACCTTGGCATGCCCCAATAACTTTATACATAATTGATTCATTTAGTTGGTTGTTCCTGCCATGTTGGTCTGATTATTTTGACCTGAGAAATCACTGTTCCTTCCATGCCTTTTGGTCTAATTATCCATTCATTATATGTTTATATATTGTATATTCCGCTTCATTGCAATTTTTGATTCATTCCCCTTGTACATACTTTACTATCTAAGCCCTAGTTATTATGACCTTAGGTCCAAGCCATTAGGATAGAGGGGGTCCCCCATACTTGATTGGTCATTGACCAATATCTTGGTGGTGACACCCCTAAACCCTAAAACACACACCTAAAATATGAATATATACATGTATATAGATTAATATTCTCATTTTGGTTTTAGGCCATTTAAAATCTCTCATCAACATTCTAGCCCAAAGCTGCAAATTGTGCCTTCTCTTAGATTCGGCTTTTCCCATCTTGAAGTTGTTTGGTTGCTTCATGCTGACTTTGTTTTCAAGCTTCGAACTTGGAACTTTTGAGGTCATCCTTTTACACCATTTCTCTTCTTATCCAGTATTTGGAATTCTTTGAGGCTTTTCATATTTGCCTTACTTTTATCCACTACTTTTCCTTTTTCTCGGGACTTTGTTGTCTCCCGACTTTGGACTTCGAGAGCTGTTTTTGATGTAGGCTATTTGGATCCTATGTCACTTTGGGACCATTCACGGATCGCTTCGTCATGCTAGTTGTGGCATTGCTTCTTTGAGACTGATAAAGACGTTATCCAAGAGTCGAGCGCCTCGCTTCCTTTGGTCACGGGTTGGAAGTTCATCACGGGCTAGCTATTTTGTGGAGTTAAATTTATCAAAAAGGATATATATGAAATGCTCAGCCGGGGTGCCTAGGGTTTAGTGTCAAGGCTCACAAGCTTTTGGCTATGTGGTACTGTACCTAGGTGCTTCGTCATTCCTGATAGTTGTGTATCCGTGCTTTGTTACTTTTACTGAGTTTACTTCATCTTTAGTATTGTCTATATAAGGGATCTTTCTCTTCATAAAGGAAGAACATCAAAAACCCTAAGCAGTCAAAACACAGCCGTCTCAACTCCCTACGTTTTTCAACACCCGAGCACCGAGATCTCATAAAAAACCTTCCAAAATCATCACATAAACACAATTTTTAACTCTCACAACCTCAATAATCACCAAACCCCCCACCAAATCACCATAAAAACGTGAAGAACAATATGAATTTTCAACGGTCATAAGTCGGATTCGAGCTCAATCCGAAACCAACTCCAACAAAGCTTCGAAAGATTCCTGACGTGAAGAAACATGTCAATTCCGAAGATAAAACAGGTTGGAAATTTACTTTTCTAACTCTCCTCGACTTCATTAGTCTTTTATTAAACTTTAAGTGCGAACCCACCTTTCCCGGTTTCCAAATCGCTATTCAATTTTGTTTCTGTCCTATTACTTGTACATTAAGTTTTGGCCTTAATTTGTAATAAAATTGAATTCTTTCAAGTACTAACGTGTTCATAAAGTCATAGGTTACAAACCATTAAATTTGAGCCGAAACCACCGTCGGGAAGTGCATGAGCACCGCTGGGAAGGAGCCTTGAAATTTATGAAAAACGCCCCTCGTGATGACCAAGCTGTCACCTATGCCTCGAAACGCGCCGATCGAACTGGGATTCTGTGTCCCTTGACCAAATTACCCTTTATATCCCTCACGCCTTTAGAGACTCTCTTCCAGGGGGTCAAAATTATGGGTATAACAAAGCCTGGGATGAAATGTTAGAGGACAGGGCTTATGACGAGCCTGAGAATTTTTTATGAAGGATCAGCACTTATTACAAGCCTGAGATTGGGTTCTGTAACTATTGTGGGTGAGTCCTACAACTCAGATGAGTTCTACTACTCGGCTAAGTTCTGCTACTAGGGTGAGTTCTTCTACTTGGGTGAGTTCTGCTACTCAAGTGAGTCTTGCTAAAATCCCGTTGTTAAAATCAGAAAAATGTTCCTCTACATGTGGTTAAAATTTCATGGCCAGATTCCATTGGGAAGCCACCTAACCAAAATCCCGGTAAACTTTGGTTTTTACCGAGTTTACTCTGTCTTTAGTGTTGTCTATATAAGGGATCTTTTCTCTTCAAAAAGGAAGAACACCAAGAACCCTGAGCAGTCAGAAAACACAACCGTCTCAGCTTCCTCACGTTTTTCAACACCTGAGCACCGAGATCTCGTCAAAAACCTTCCACAATCATCACATCAACTCCCACAACCTCAATAATCATCAAACCCCCACCAAATCACCATAAAAACATGAAGAACGACATCAATTTGCAAGGGTCAGAAAACGGGTTTGAGCTCAATCCGAAACCGACTCTGACAGAGCTCTGAAAGATTCCTGACGTGAAGAACCATGTCAATTCCGAAGAAAACGGGTAGGAATTTTACCTTTCTAACTCTCTTTTTTCGACTTCATTAGTCTTCTGTTAAACTTTGAGTGCGAACCGACCTTTCCTAGCTTCCGGATTGCTATACGGTTTTGTTTTTGCCCTATTACTAGTTCATTAAGTTTTGGCCTTAATTTGTAATCAAATTGAATTCTTTCAAGTACTAACGTGTTTATAACTCGTAGGCACCCATAAAATTTGAGCCGAAAACACCTCCAGGAAGTGCACGAATGCCATTGTCCGTGGCTAGTCCGTGCCCTCGGACGGCGTGTCCAATGTCCCGGACGGCCCGTTCGTGGTCACAAAAGCCTCAAACGGTGCGGGATTTAATTTTTCAAAAATTTAGGTTTTCTTAACTCATGTCTGGGCCCACTGACAAATCGTTTCTTGTAATTTCAACTTTTCTGATTATTTAGGTTAATTGAGTCCGTGGGTTCGGACATTAGGTCCAAGGCCACGGACAGAATTAAAGTTTTATCTAATTTGGCTTACGAAACCCTAGTTTAGGTAATTTCAAATTCACTTTAGTTTTCAACTAAAAAATCTCAAAAAACATAAAAATCAAAATTGTGCACTTTAGTTTAACCGAACTCGTAATAAGCCGTAAATAACATAAGTAGAGGAATAACGACTTATAAGGGTAGTGAAAGTAATTTGAACCATGAAAAAGTCAAATACCAAGCCCCCGAACCTGAACTCTACTCTTCTTAATTTACCATAGGTAAAGATTAGGTGGTGACTCTAAATAGGTTCTAGTGAGCTAACTTAGGCTTTAATAACTAATGTTATTGGACTTAGTTATTAAACTTAGGTTATGTGGACCTAGAACCCGATCAGATCCGAATCAACATAGGATAGAGGTTTAAAAAACGAGGCTCACAGAATGGCGACTCTGTTGGGGGACTAACTCTTAATTTTAAACTTGTTTAATTTTAAGAAAGAGGGCTTACATTTTTTATTTACAGCTTTTATTATATTGTTTGTTTACTTTCGTGCGCAATATAATTCCCGCACTTATGCATCATATGAGAGCGAGGGTCCACGCAAACCGATTTCACCCCGGGACCCGCATTAGGAGACCCCTGTTCGAGACTCACACCTTCTCAGATGATGTGAATAAGTGGGGGAAAAGAGGAGGATGTCGTCTAACCAACCCCTTACACATGGGCTTCGGTCCCTAGCACCTTTCGACAGTATTCTTACCTAGCCCAATGTTTGGTCAGTCAAAGACCCAACCGTAGACGCACAACTCTTGAAGATGTGAAAAAATGGGGAAGGCCAAAGAGAATAGCGTGCAAGCCCTATTCCTTTGCAGTGACCTAGGCCCAAGCCCCGAGCACTTCTTCAGATCGAACCATACCCGTTAGTCCAAATCATCCCGTGAGGACATTTCAATAATCTCTTTGTGTTATTTCTTTTTCTAGGCCTTGGGCCCAATGACTATACCAAGATTTAATCCCTTTTAACCCAAATGGATCACATGTGCAAGAATTCTTGGGGCCAAGTACCTTTCCTTTCATAAAAATGTTTCCTCAAGGCCCATGTCCTGGCCCAAAAAGATATTTCAATCGGTTCTGACTTAATTATTTCCTTCGTAACGGAACATAGAACATTTCTCACCAAAATGTCATCCGGGCCAATCGATCAAAGCACCAACATTCTGAACTCGTTGATCTGATCGGGAGGCTCACCGAATTCGAGTTTGCCCATAGAAGTGTTGGAGGAACTAGGAACGGGACTTGTGTCAGTAGTGAAAAAGTAAGGCCACTAATCCATTCTCTTGGAGATATCATTCCATTAGATTTTTTCCATGGTGAAGAAGAGGTTAAACCTTGAGAGAATCCTGTTCCGCGACAAGAGTAAACCACACAGATACCTTATGTGATCTCTAACAACCAAAAGTCGCATATTAAGGATTCTCTTAGGACAAAAGTTAGTCCAGCTCAGAGTCTGCGGCTCCGTGGGAGATGTTTGGGAGAGCATCCCACACAATTTTGCCATTTCCATTTACTCCCGGGTCACTCTACGGATGATTGGCGCAATTTGATAGGGGAAGATTCAGATCACGACTCCAATACGGGCCTCCTCAAAAAATCAAGAGAGAGTTCACAGACATCATGTCCTTTAGTTAGGCATTTGATGAGTCAGTCATGATCTACTCTATGGGCTGATGATCATGGGAGTGTGCACACTTAAGGACATGGGGTGAGGTAGAGAAGTCAGACTTATAAATCTGGCATACGGCCATTGGAAGAGGTCTGACTCTATAAATCTGGGCATACGGCCATTGTTTCCTTAGATGTTGAACTTGTGGTGGAACTTGGTATTTGTCATGGAACTTGCTAGGATCTTGCTATGATTATCTATGTTTACATCTGTGATGCTATGGTATTGTATACTTGGAGCTTTACAAAGATAAAATGTATTTTACAGGTAGTGAAGAAGGTTCTGATATGATTTGTTTAATCTTGTGGTTATTACATGGTATTATGTGAGTGTATATTTATGTACCTTGGTAATATTTGTTTGTTTCGGGTGATATATGTTGTTGTGGTTCTTTGTGATATTACATATGATTTCTTAAAGAGCTTTATAAGCTAAATGTATTTTACAGTTGTGGCAAGAATTACTCACTTTGCTGACGTTTATTTTCTGGCATATGCCCTGTGATCTTTTCTGTGATTGTAGACTGACCACATGAACAAGTTAAGAAGTTTCACGAGAGAAAGGAGCTAAACAGACTAGAGACTGAAGTTAGAAGGCGATGTTGTATTTCAATGAAGTTCAGTTGTAATAGGTTTAAACTTCTTGTGTAAACTAGTGATGAGTTTTGAAAGAAGATGTTAGTCTATGGATGTATAAGTTGTTAAAGGTTATGGTGTGATTTTAAACATATATATAAGAGTTTAAAAGTTTCAACTTAGTTTGGTATAGTGGTGGTAATAAGCCTTAGCATCCATAGTGAGTGTGGGTGTGGCGGTAGCACCCCAGTTTGTTTTGTAAGCCTTCCACTGTATAAAATGAGAAATTAAAATAAAATAAAAGAAAATTAGAGCTAGGAAAAGTAGGGTGTTACAGTTTGGTATCAGAGCAGTTCGTCTTTGGGCAGTGGGAGGAGTAGTTCTTGGTAGCCTTAGAGAAGCTTTAGATCCTTAGTTTTAGAACCCTAAATATATTAGGATAACATAAATAGTCTAGATCTAAAATTTTGAGAAGCCGGGGGAAGGGATTTTATGTGTTATTTGACTGACTGGATGTTTGAATGCTTGAATACTTGTTTGTTTGTGATGTTGTGACTAACCGAAATCAGAGTGGCGTGACAGAAGCGTACGTGGTGTAGAAGAGATCACCTGGGATCTGGAAAGTAAGATGAGGAAACAAAACCCATATCTTTTGGCTAAGGTTAGTTATCAAGTTTTAGGGGAAACTTTATTTTTGAGAAGGGGAGGAAGATTAAGAAAGCATGAGAGTGGAAATCATAGGTTCGAAATGAGGTGGTATGGTTGATATATTTATCATGATATGTTTGAAATGCTATGCCTTGATTGATGTTATTGCTTAATATGATTATGTGGAATAGGAAATGTGCACTTATGGTTATTTTCTGTTGTAATGTTACTTATGGAATTTTTATACTGGTGATAAATATTTTATGGTATTATTGAGTCTTGTGGTAAGCTTAAGCTTCGGGGACGAAGCTTTGTTTAAGGAGGGGAGAACGAAATACCCAAGTTTATGAGAAAACCTAAAAGTTCCGGAAGTCCCGGAAACGCTAGAAACCCTAATTCCCGGAAGTCTCAGAAATGCTAGAAACTCTAGTTCGTGAAAATCTCAAAAGTCCTGAAAATAATGGAAATGGCCTTAAAACCCCTAGTAAAGCCTTGGAAACTCAATAAAATGCTAGGAAACCCTAGTAACAAGAGAGGGAAGATTGGAAAATTCTAGGAGACCCGGTAAAACCCTAATAGCTGGAAATGTCTCCATAGTTAGTTTTACACCATCATAATCACTTTTCTCCCTAATAAACACCTTAGCAGCTTGTTAAGCTCGAGGTGGAGACCTAGTTGAGGTAATCATGAGGTGGCGACCTAGTAGGTAGTAAGCACGAGGTGGCAACCTAGTAACCTAAGCACGAGGTGTCATGAAATGATTGGTTAAAATGTTGTCCAGTAGGATCCACACAAGCTAGCAAGCAATTAGGAGGCGTCAAGAGGTCATTGGTTAGGTTTTAAGTCAAAGAACAACATGTTCCTTAATTACACTTAAAACACCATATTTCCTTTTGTACCCTTAAGTGGCGCCTTAAATGGGCTGTAACCAGAAGTGTATTCACTTCCATTTATACTTACACATTAGTATGACATGTTGCCAAACCAATCCTAGCAAAAATCGGCCAAGGCAAACCAAACAAGCCTTAAGAAATTTCGGCCACATTTAATATCATTTATTACATGTCATGATTATTTTTCTTCCCATTATGAATCCTGAAGCCACGACCTCCTCTATAACTTTTCAGCCCTTAGATTTGTTCACATTACTTATTCAAATCAAGGGTTACAAAGGTAGATAGGTGGTGTAATGAGGTGTCATCTTATTAAGGCTTTCCTTAGTCTTAAGTTACCTTTCTTTTGCCTATAAAAGAGGAGCCAAGACCTGAGATTATACCACACATCAATATACTTCTTCAACCTCCATAAACACAAGAAAACTCTAATTAAAAAGTAGAACAAGCCAACCAACCAAGAACTTCAAAACAGAAGCCAAGGAACCTAGGCAATTCTGAAGGAGTTTTGGGGTTTTCCCAGGAGAATTATTGGAATATATTAGGGTCCCCTTTTAGCCTATTTAAGTACCTAATTATTGGTCAAATTTTATGGCAAGAAGAAGTCAGGTAGTTCTTGTGTACAACCATCTTTCCTTATGTGTCAATTATGGCAATAGTTTCTGTTTGGGTTGGTTTCGAAAGCTTAGGCTGCTTTTATCTTCTAAATATTTTCATGGTGTGAAATTATACTCTTAAATGGTGATTTTTATATATAATAAGCCCCAAGAAGTTCTGGGAAACTTGGTGAACAACCCTTGGATTCTTAAGTCAAATTTCTGTGACTTTTGTGGTTTAACTTGGATCCAACTTTCTGTATAATTTTCGCGAACAACCTCCATGGGTTTTAAGCTAAACATGATGTATACTTATCACTCTTCAATGTTCCACTTCGTGGGTAAGTTCACCAGTTGATTTTTGATGAGTTAATGGTAAGATAAAACCTAAAAACAAGCTTTAAGACCTTTATGGTTTCTATGAAATTTATGAAGATGTTTTTGGTGGTATATTTATTTGATTTTGTGGTTATTTACTCATAGTATGATGATATTTAATTGGTAAAAGATAGACCGAAGTTACACAGAGGTAAGACCTTAATTAAGGGCTTGTTTTAAAGGTACTTTAAAGGTGTTTTAACTTGTTTATTGTTTACTTAATGGTGGTTATGTGCTTTGATTCCTCTTGGTATGTTTTGTGGATGTTATAATAAGGTTAAAGATGTGGTGGAACAACCTGAACATTTGGTAATGACTATGGTACTTGGTATTACAAGTTTATGAGCTCTCGAGGCCTAACACTGATTTTTCCCCCACTACCAATGAATTGTGGGTAAGCCATCATGATCTAATCTTTGGGCTGATGACTCATAGGGGGTGTGCACACTTAAGGACATGGGTTGAGTTAGAGAGGCCAGACTCTATAAATCTGGGCATACGGCCATTGGAAGAGGTCGACTCTATAAATTCAGGCATATGACCATTATTTCCTTGGATGTTGAACTTGTGGTGGAACTTGGTATTTTTCATGGAACTTGCTAGGATCTTGCTATGATTATTCTATGTTTACATCTGTGATGCTATGGTATTGTATACTTGGAGTTTTACAAAGATAAAATGTATTTTTACTGGTAGTAAAGAAGGTTCTGATATGATTTGTTTAATCTTGTGGTTATTACATGGTATTATGTGAGTGTATATTTATGTACCTTGGTAATATTTGTTGTGGTTTCTGGTGATATATTTGTTGTGGTTCTTTGTGATGTTACATATGATTTCTAAAAGAGTTTTATAAGTTAAATTTATTTTACTTGTTGTGGCAAGAATTACTTAGCTTTGCTGACATTTGTTTTCTTCGTTTCTCTGTGATTGTATGACTGACCACAGGAACAAGTTAAGAAGTTGCAAGAGAGAGAGGAGCGAAAGGGACTAGAGACTGAAGTTAGAAGGCGAGTAGTATTTCAATGAAGTTCAGTTGTAATAGGTTTAAACTCCTTGTGTAAACTAGTGATGAGTTTTGAAAGAAAATGTTAGTCTATGGATGTATAAGTTGTTAAAGGTTATGGTGTAAGAGTTTTAAAGTTTCAACTTAGTTTGGTATAGTGGTGGTAATAAGCCTTAGCATCCACAATGGGTGTGGGTGTGGCGGTAGCACCCCGATTAGTTTTGTAAGTCTTCCGCTGTATAAAATGAGAAATAAAAATTAAAGAAAAAAATTAGAGCTAGGAAAAGTGGGGTGTTACAAATGGAGTTTTGGGGATTTTAGGGAAAAATCCCAATCCCTTGCTACAATGAGACTACTCAAGCATGGTGAAGATAGAGAAGAGATAAGAGGGAGAAATAGCCATGGATGGGGAGTGGAGCTTCAATGGAGGTGGAGCTCTTCCTTTCTCCTTCTTCTTTCTCTTCTTCTTCTCTTATTTCTCTCCTTTTCTTCTTCTGTGTGTCGTCTGGAGTGCTGCTTGAGAGTCCCCCTCTTTCCTTCTTTCCCCCTTTTGGGTCAGTTACGTGGGCCGGTCGCCTCTGGAAGAAGACATCGTCACGTGCGTGAATTTTTGCCTGACCGACCCACCTAGGTCAGTCAGTTTCAGTAGGTTACGAATGACCCACCTGGGGAGGTTTTCTGGGTCGGCCAAACCTAGTAGATTTCGGAAAAAGTCCAACCGACCCACCCTGTGAGTCGGTCCTGTGGGCAGGCTAGTCTTCAAAACGTCGTATCTTCTTCGTTTTAGCTCCAATTTTGGATCCGTTTACGCCCACATGTTTGTCTTTTCGTCTAATTTATTCCTAGATATGTTATTTCTCCTGCTTCATAAATAATTGTTTAAAACACCAATAAAACATATAACTAGATGAAAACTAGCTAGAGTGAAGAAATGAGTATGAAAAGTGTTGATAAAACATATGAAATACACCCATAAAACATACTCATTTGGACACTCATCAACAAGCACGGTTCACCAATAAATGGTATCAACAAAACTCAATAAGCTCTCAACACAATATCCAGAATATCATACAATAAATCCAACAAGTTGAATCATTGATCATATCAAGTTACATCGAAAGATATTGATATACTCGAATTTGATGTCTATAGCTATCAGTTTTCTTCTTATCGATCTTTCCTTTAAAAAAGAAATATCTATTTATCGATCATATCAAGAACCATTTGTCATTTTCACATCAAGAACCATTTGTCATTATCTAAATGTTGAATGTTTAGTTTATTTTACATAAATGAATTTCTCAAGAGCAATTAACTGAGTATAATAAGTTCTTGGTTCAAATAGAAAAATGGACATTTCATGTATTATACTTGGCCTTATTTTGTTAATTAATTCCACTATCTTATGAATTAATGCACCAAAATTTCTTCCATCGACTGATTTTGTTAAGTAATTCCACTATCTTGTATTTACAAACTTTCTGTTAATATATAATTGCAACAATTTCTTTACAGTTTAAATCAGTGGTTTCAAACATCAATTGCATATTATAAACTTGTGCACTTTAGCTCTATTAACCACAAATTTCTTCCATCGATTCCTACATTTACCCAATCAATTTATTTAATCAAATAATAAATTTTCTTCCATTGACTCCTAGATTTCTTCCATCGATTATCAGATCAGCAACATACATAATTATTAATCAGTTTATCTAATTAAACATTTTAAATTTGATTTTATATCATTGTAACCCTGGATTTACTCAAAACATAAAAAAAATCAAAAACTTACATCACCATATCAATTACTAGCAATTTATAGCACCAATTACTAACCATACACATATAATTTTGGAAATCCCAGGCAGATTTTTGGAAATCCACAATTTGATTTTTGGAACCATAAATTTAGGGTTTAAGAGCTTACCTTGCGCAAAACTGGTGTAGAATCAAAGCAGGTGGTCGCGGTCGACTCCGGTAGGTGTACGGTGGCCGGAATAAGCTTCAAAGTTCCGGACTGGTTGCAAGAACAGTGACAGTCGCGAGGAAGAAGAAGAGAATAAGCAGAAAGAGGAAAGAGAAGGAAAAAAGTTGGACGCGTTTAGTGATTTAGATAACAAATAACGACGGAATGTTCCGTCGCTAGAAAAAACAAAATGACGCCGTTTTGATTAGTTAACTTTACCGTGGGTGAGAACAGATACAACCAAACTCACGGCATTCTATTTAACATTGGTGACAGACTTTTTCTGTTGTTAACTTTTCTTTTTCTTTTTTTTAATCATAAAGGAGCCAACAACGAACCGTCATCCCTCGCTAACATTGCAACAAAAATACTGTTGCAAGTCCATCGCTAATAGCGGCACTAGGGCTGGAAAATTTGGCGCCACCTCACCCGCTCAAAATCCGTCATCATTGTGTCACCAATCCGTTGCTACAAAGTCCATCGCTAATTGGTCTCTATTCTGTCACTAAAAGATGGATTTCAGTTAATCGCTAATTCTGTCTCTAATTAGGTACTTTCTAGAAGTGAACGGTTATGCTCTAAATGATGTCCTATGTCATGTGTTAAGATTTCAGAACATTTTGACTTGATTTTGGTATTTTCCATAGAAGAGAGAAAATTACATAAATGTTTGAATTTCTCTTTAAAATTTGGGCTTAGGCTCCAAATAAATTTTGTCAAGTTTATGAATGTTTGTAGCCAGGTTAGCCATTCGACAATTTTATTTTAATGTGTGAAGGCCTTTCTTTCTATTTTAAGCAATTCTATGTCTTCATTATCAAAGAAGTTAGCTTATAATATGAATTAAAAGCTATATTTCCAGAATAAAAATTATTTGTAAATCATAAGAATGTCTTTCATAACGACTATGATGTTTGAGCATATTTTGAAATGGAGAACGATTCATATGATAATAGAAAGTCCTGAGAATATCCTGAAAAAAACCGACTTTGACCATTTTACCCTTACCTTTGCTTTTGTGCACTAAGGCCATTCATGGGGTCAAAATTTTAGGTATAACACTACTCTTATCTTCAAATGATCTGCAAACCGTTACAAATATAAATACCCCTAGATCAATTCCTAGTTACTCTAGTTACTCCTCTGAGCAATGTTGTTAGTAACTTCCATATTCAAAGAGCTCAAACACATATTCCCTTCGAGTTGTTCTTTAAAGGTTGTTCTATTACATCAGCAAAGGCGAGTCCAATCAAGAGTAATTCATAACATCTCTTCCATTTATCCCAGGTTACTATGCGAATTCAACTGTGTTCTTCAGTATGATTGTTCGACGTCAAAATTAAATACCTCCCGATTATGAAGTTGGGGTTGTGGTGTTGAGTTCCAATTCCTATCTCTACTCTGGTCCAATTCTAATCCATTAAACTCCTGAAAATTATCCCAAGTATTACCCAGATAAATACCCAATGCCTTGACATTGCAATTATCGATCATATCTATACTTTATTTTTTCACACCGCTGATCATTGTCATTTTTAATTCTTCTTAAACACTTCCTTTTCAATATTTGTCTTGTTGGATATATTCAAGAATCCTCTTTTATCAAGTGGGAACCTTTTTACCAATTTTACACCTATTTTAAGTAACTAGAGTTAATCACCGGAAATAGGTCTTCTATTGGGGTCTGTTGTGTTCGGTAGTTTTCTTCCAAAATATTGGTCCCTAGTCTTTCTAGAATTTCAAAAACTGGGAATTTGTGGTATGTATGGTTAAGAAAGTTATGCTGATTGTGGCTAGGTTTTGAGTATTTTGGAGGTGGTTTCTAGCAGTTAGTCAAAGCAAGGCTTCAGGTAAGTCGTTGTGTTCATCCACATGGTTAGCTTGGTAATATGATTTGTTTCCATTTGCTTGGTTATGATCTAAGGGATGTGGGTGATTTGTTATGGTACATGGACCCCTGTTGTTATATTGATCCAAGCATGACTCTACTGATGTATGGAATTGATTATTTGCACATTTGCAAATTGAGATTTGATGGAATGATGGTCACTATTGATATTGGATGATTGTTGTGTGCTTGATAAGGGAAGCTTTCATTTGAGTCTTGTACACATTGGTACACTGATTTATAATAAAAATGCAATGTGACCACTATATCGCAATTAAGCCACTATAATCCACTTTTATATGTAAAAAATACCCCTAGAGGGTTGTGCACACTTAATGACATAGGGTGAGGTGAATATTTGGATTGAGTCGTAGTCTCACTTGTTTAGGTGTCCATTGGTTTAAAATCTTCGGGGTGGTTTTATTGGAGTGAGTCGTGGTCTCACTTGTTTGGGTGTTAATTGGTTTAAGCCCTTTGAGGTGGTTTATTGAGAGCTCCTGCCCTTATCAAAGTGTGGACTGTTTGGTTGATTGGAGGAATTATGAAGTATCTGAACTAAAAATATCTCTTGTGGTTGAGTGCTATGTGTTTTCAATGATTTACTCAATTTATCTGATTTGTGAAGTCTTTTGTGTTGTTTGTCATTTGTGACTGCAGGTTGATGGTTGAGGATGTAGCTAAAGGGTTTTTTTGGAAATTTCATGACTTAGACTAAAGTCACTGAATGTTGGAGTATTTGTTTTGGAGGATTTTGTATTAGGAATTTTGTACCGGGAGTTCATGCTTTCTTCCAAAAGTTTCTTTCGGAAGCTAATAACTCATGTTCTATGTACTTTGAGACTTTAACATTATCATTTGAAGTTTTTGAAATGGAGAGCTTTGGCTAATAAAGATATTTTAGTTTAGGAGTTTAGCCTTAGCACTGACTTGTGTAGGTATGGCGGTAATAACCCGAATAGGTTTTCTTATTTCCGCTTCAAGTTTGTTGCCATTATTTGAGTTATGTTTTGGTAGAAAATCGGGGTGTTACAGATCTACTTATGAAAGATATTCGATTTGACTTTTCTGATGCTTGTCTCTTTGCCTTTAATCTGATCAAAGAAAACATTGGTTTTTGCACCCATTTTTGTACCACTACACTGGTCGCTTCCTTTTGAAATTATATGTAACGCAAGTGACTACACGGTGGGGGCAACTATTTATCAAAGAAAGAAGAAGGTTCTAAGAGTCATTTCTTATTCCATTAAGACACTAAATGAGGCACAGAGAAATCATACTACCACTGAGAAAGAGCTCTTAGATGTTGTTCAGTATGGATAAGTTCTTGCAGTATTTGTGGGGAAGCATGGTGATTCTTCAGACTGACCATACTACTCTGAAGTATCTTTTTGCTAAGAAGGAAGCTAAGCCCAAATTTTGTGTTGGATCCTACTTTTGCAGGAGTTCGACAATGAGGAGAAAAACAAAAGTGCGGACCTATATGGAGTTGCTGATCATCTTTCCCAGATAGAGGTACCTGATAATGGAAATCCAATTATTGAACTTTTTCCTGACAAAACTGTGCTTTCTATTGATGTTTTAGGAAATTTTTTACTAATGAGGCCTTATACACCATTGCCACAAAGGAGGATCACCAGTTTTCTGACATAACCAACTATCTAGCCTTTGGTGTGCTTCCCCGTGATCTTACTTATTAGCATAAAAGAAGGTTTCTAGCCATTGTGAAACATTATCTCTTAGAGAACCCTTATTTGTTCTAAATCTTTGCTTTTCGAATAGATGACAAGGTATTGTAATCTGGTTTTCTCTGGCCCAACATGAGTAAGGGTGCTCGTGACTATGTTGCTTGTTGTGATTGTTGTCAAGGAATGGGGAATGTTTTTCATAATCATGAGATGCCATAACATAGAATTTTAGAGGTGTAATTATTTGATTGTTTGGGTATTGATTTCATGGGACCCTTTGTTTTTTCACAGGGCTATCGATAAATCTTAGTGGTTGTCAATTATGTATCAAAGTGGGTGGAAGCTATGCCTTGCCAGCGGGCTGATGCTAAAGTTGTTGTCAAATTTCTCAAGAAGCACATCTTCACTCGCTTTGGGGTTTCAAGAGCTATAATCAGTGACGGTGGTTCCCATTTTTGCAACAGAAGCATTGATGCTCTTATGGCCAAATATGGGGGGAGGCATAAGGTTGCTCTACCCTACCACCCCCAAACCAATGGGCAAGTTGAAGTGTCTAATCGGAAGTTGAAGTGGATTCTTCAAAAGACATTGAACTTTTAAGGAAGGACTGGACGCTGAAATTAGATGATGCTTTGTGGGCATACAGGACTACGTTCAAAACTCCAATCACCCATTTCGGCTTGTTTGTGGTAAAATTTGTCATATCCTTGTGGAACTTGAGCTCAAAACATTCTGGGCTATTAAAATTAAGGCTCCAAGTTTTGATATGAAGTCCGTAGGGGAGAGAAGATGGTTTCATCTTCCTGAGCTTGTAAACCTTTGTGACTTCTCTTATGGAAGTGCAAAATCTACAAAGACAGAACGACGAGGCTTCACAATAAAGCAATCATGGAAAAAGACTTTCATGTCGGTGATAGGGTGCTCTCGTAAAATTCACGATTATAGTTGTTTCCTAGTAAGCTTAAGTCCCATTGGGTGGGCCCTTTCATCATTCTCAAGGTCTCATCCTTTGGCACTTATGAGCTGAAGAACACCAAAGGGGGAGTTTTTAAAGTTATTAGGGTCTATCTAAAGAGATATCTTGGAGCCGATGGAGAACCGCTAGATGCGGCGGTGGTATCTGTTGTTCAACATTCAAATGAGACAGAATCAACTCCCACTAGAGAGGAGACAGAGAAAGAAAAGAAAAAGATTATTCCTTGAAGGCTTAATTAGAAATTCATGAAGTTGTTCACCCTGGCCTTAGGATGTTATGGGATTCCCACCCATACCTCTTATCTTGATCAGTTAGCTTAGGAAGTCAAGCCAGAGACTCTAAATTTTGGCACCTTGGTGGGAGGAAACCCACCGGTTTTCTTGTGTGTCTTTTCGTTTGTTTTTTATTCCACTTGTTATTTTCTTTCTTACCTTGTGTTTTCTTATGCTTAGTGCAAGAGCCTTGGTTATTTATTTTGTGCTAACTATTTCGTTTTCGGTTCCACTTGAGTTCTCCAGGCTGTGTAGGATCTCATTCTCAAGAATGTTTCTATTCATCACATAGCTGAACTCAAGTGTGGGGGGAGCACTTGCAACTTACTCTACATGAACTCTAGGAAGTATTCTTTTCATTTTATACTTGTGCACGTCTCGTACTCCTTTTTTTCCATGCTTGATTTGCTCCTTTGGATGACATACTCTTTTTTATATAATTATTTCTTCGTAATGAGGACATTGCTCTAGTCTAAGTGTGGCAGAGGATTGGCTTCTTCATAGCTTCTCTTTTAGCTTTTCTTTCGTGCACTTGTTTGATTTTTGCTTAGTGGTGGTAACTGGAAAGGGAGCCACAGAGGAAGTTCAAAAGGTTGACCGGTTCTGGGGTGCAAAATATTTCAATTGTTTGAGGTTCTATTGTTTAATTGAAGTCTAATTTCACTGAGGTTGAATAGTTCGAGAATACGAGCCATCTGAACTTTGTTTTAACTTTGAGCCTTGGAATGAACTGGAATGTAAAGGTGAAAAAGAAAAGGTAAGGTACTCCGCTGATCCAAAAAGACAAATCTGATCCTAAATAGATTTTGTCCACTCGGTTGTTAAGTTCTATGGGGTGCACCTAGCTACCTACGGTTCTCGGAAGCTGGAATAGTTGACCCAAACCTGCTACAGAGGTGAAGAGAAATGTCTAAAGGTAATGAACTAAATGAACTTTAGTTGAAGTATGTATGCAATTTTAGAATTAAATGTTAATTTTCACTCCTTTCTTATGGATCACGAGTATGTGACACTGAAAGTATAAATGAATAAGATTTTACTTCGTGCCTCTTGTCGTTCAAATGGGATGTGAATAAGAAAATGACGGTTGGCTCAAGGTTAAAGTCTCAGTTCTTTTGGTTCTATTTCTCTTTCTTAAGCTTTTGATTGACTTCAGATTTTGTGTTAAAAGATTACAGTTGATAATGATCTAAAAAGCTTGCAGCATCTTCCTCTGTGCTTCCTCTTCTGGTTGTACTCCATTTGCTTGATTTGAAATTGTGCTTGAAGGATTTACATGAGGACAAGCAAAAGATAAGTTTGGGAGAATTTGGTAGGCCGCGGATGTATATATTGTTAACTATCGAAATCACTTACTCTTACTACCTTTTCCCCTAGTTTTTGTGTTAATTGAAGTCGATACTTATATTGAAGAGAAAATATCTTGTTGTGATGCTTATTTGACTTAGGACACGATCTGTGGGGAATTTGGCATTTTATGAAGGAAAAAGCTCATATGAAACTGCTCAGACCTGTGTCTGGACAACCGAAGCCGGACAAGTCATGTTCGGCCCTCCTATCTGACCCACTAGACACGGACACCTATATTTTAAGAGAAGAAGTCGATTCCTTCAGGTGTGACCCAGACATACCTTGTCCGCCCTTTTGTTCGGCCCTGTCTCACCTAGACATCTATAGTTACAATTACGAACGAAAATTAGCTATATTTGTCTGGGTCTTTGTCTAGTTGGTGCTCACCCGGACACCTCACAAACCAAAACTCTTGCTCGTACTCACTTGTGTCTTGTCTGGCCCTTCTCATCCGAATGCAAGTCCGGGCAGGCATAAATCTGCGAAAAATCTTCTATAAAATGAGGAAGAGTCCAGGGTAATTGGAATAACTTATTTTCATAACTCATTCCACACTTCATGCACCAAACGTTCACAACCCCAGGCGTCGTCAAAAGGAATCCACAACTCATCATCAACTTAAGGGCTCGGTGTTCTGTGGAATTGGCAAGCTTTGCAATTTCAAGAGTTTTCTACTCCTTTGAGATGAGTTCTTACTTTGTCTTCTTTGTCTCTTCTACAAGAATGCTAGGCTAAGTAGGATCCACCCTCAAGAATGGTTTATTTGTAACTAGATATGATTTAGTAACCTATTTCAACAAGATTTAATATGCATTGTTCCAGATTAATATTATTATTTACATTTCTCATTAAATCTCATTAATTTCTTGAGTTATATTGTGAATCATGTTTGGAACTAATTGATGAGTAACATGAAGGCCAAACTAATTTGTTAACTTGTGGAGAATCAAATCAGTTTTTTCTTCAAATGCTTATAATTTTTCACACTTAATCAACCTATATATGTTTTGTTTGATTCTATATTAGATTTTGCATGTTCTAATAGATAAACTTTTCTGTGAATAAATTTTGTTCTAAAAAGATCTTTAATAATTTGTCAATTCATATCTTGTATTGAAATGTAAAAATTCTTAAGATTCCACTCTCCCATATCAATTTAATCACACAACTCCATAAATTTCCAATTTTCTAGGGGTACTTTGCGTTTTCCTATACCACAGCATGAAGATTTTTTGCAACCTAAAAACCTTTGATTTACTATTTTCTAGGTATATTTCTTAGTTTTTAGCATGTCATTATCCCTATTTGCACAACAACAACTATTCTAAGACTCTAAGTGATGTAATTCCTATGACGCTATCTGGTTCACGAATTCCATAATTATAGTGCATAAAAGCAGAAAAATTGATTTTCTCAATCTTTTCTAGTGACAAACATAAAAGATGAAAACTAAAAGCCACTCATATTAACACAGTCAATCCTGTTCATTTCCACCGTCCGAACACCAATTAAACCCCTGAGAATAATATTTTTTGGGAAAATTACAACGTCCACCCATGACGTTTGGTGAAATTACACACCCCACCCACGAGGTTTCAAAAAATACTTTGTCCACCCATGTGGTTTCCACAATTTTACATCCAGCAACTTTTCTAATATTTGATCAACTTAAAAGATGGTTAAATGATATCCAAATTTGATGAAACTTTACATGGACGATATTAAAGTGTTATATTTTGGTAAAACGTGAAATCCAACGTTTCTTAAGCTCATATATGATCCGTGGGACCCGATGAAAGTGTCTCATGTTTCATTGGGTCCCACAGGTCATATATGACCTTAAAAAACTTTGGATTTGGCATTGAACAAAAATATAACACCTTAGCATCGTCCATGTAAAGTTTCATCAATTTTGAACAACATTTAACCATCTTTTAAGTTGATCAAATATTAGAAAAGTTGATGAATGTAAAATTGTGGAAACCACATGGGTGGGCAAAGTAATTTTTGAAACCTCATGGGTGGGGTGTGTAATTTCTCCAAACGTCATGGGTGGGTGATGTAATTTTCCCTATTTTTTTAATGTGTAATATTTCATTAAGAAACGAGTTTGAGTACAAATTCCGGAATGTTATCCGAATCCCATGAACCCGTGTGTTGCATGCACCGGGGATGGTTAGCTAAACAATGCGCTGAGATGTTTGCTTCTCTAGAAATTTAAAACCAGTATATTTCATTGAAACGCCCTAGATTAGCAATAACTCGATCTAAAATTGTTGTTGTGGATGGTAGCAAGGATGTAGTTCCCCCAGTGTGTAAATATTGTACTAAGGACTTGCTATCCGAAAACACTCTGAAGGAGCGGATTCCTGAGTTAAAAGCCATGTTCACCGCATTTTCAATCACGAAATCTTCCGCGTCAGCAATTAGCGTTGGGCCCCTATATGCAACGGTTCCGACTGAGAGAATTTTAGTTGATAGTCGTACCACCCAAGTTGTGCCAACTCTGTCATATGAGTCTAGGCTAGCATCAACAAAAGCATTTGTCATATGTGGATGGTGCTCCCGGTGACACTACAAAGCATTTGATGCTGATGTGGACATGGAAATTGCTGAGTGAAAATAACTGTCAGCTTGGTACCAACCCTGATTAAAATCACAGGCCCTGGCATGGGTAACTTGACAGCGAGCAAACCATAGTTTCCATAGATGACATAAATAAGATGCGACCTTGGATTTTGAGTGGCTGGAGCAGAAGCAATAGAACCAATCCTGCAAAGCTCGATCCGAATTGATAGTAGTTGGCAAAACAAATCCAAACTGCATCCAGTGGGGGTGGACAACAGGACATCGAAATAAGGCATGCAACATCGTTTCATTGTTGTTGCAGAAAGAACATGTCGTTGGCATTTCAACCTTGATTCTATCTTTAATAACTGTCTTGCAAGGAAGTATAGTAGTGAGAAGCTTCCACCCAAATAGCTTAATTCGCGCAGGTACATCCAGAGCCCAGATTGTTTTAAAAACCTTCCCGTTGGGACTTGGGTGTGAAGTGCTAGGAGTGAAGGCCCTTGTCATTGACAAAGCGGCATAATAAGCCGATGATACTGTGAACTGGTGTGTCTTTGTAAGGCCCCAATACCAGTAGTCCTCAGAGGGCGTGGACTGTGATGGTGGATGTGGCAACAAGATATGAAGGACATGGTCCATGTCAGACGCATCACACCATTGCTGTAACAAGTTAATATTCCAAGTAGACTGTGGGGTGATACGAGTTGCAATAGAAGAACACTGATGGACCAACAGTGGGAACTTCCAAGTGAAAAGTTTACCCCCTAGCTTGGTAGGAAGCCAACAGTCTGTAATCTTTGTTCCCCTTCCATTTACAATTGATCTTCTGGCACCAAAATCAATTATATCACGAACACTTAGCAATGCTCGCCAGATTGGACTAGAATTGGCAGCTGGTTTCATGGTCATCCAATGCGAGGATCTCAGGTAGTTTGCATGATACAATTGGGAGAACAATGTGTTAGGTTCTACAATGATACGCCAGAGTTGCTTGGCTAATAGAGCACGGTTAAAACTTTGTAATTCCCGAAATCCCATACCCCATGAATTTTTATCCTGACACAATGATGACCATTTAGCCCATCTAATAGTAGATGACTGCATAGTCCCTCCCCACCAGAAACTAGATATCATTTGTTGAAGTTTTTTTAGCAGAGTGCGTGGAAGAAGGATAACTGACATAGCATAAGATGGAATTGCTTGAAGGACATCCTTTATCAATAACGTTCTCCCTGCCTGCGAGACTTGTTTGGACCAGCTATGTATACGTTTAGAAACTCGGTCCTTAATATAATTGAATACCGCGTATTTTTTCTTACCTATATTGATAGTAGTAGCAATAGCAGCTTTCAAGCTAGCTTGTAATCCAATGGACATCATAATAGCTAATTTATCAGTATTGATGCATTGCCCTGAAGCAGCTTTAAAATCCTGCAAGATTGCACTAAGAGCTTCAGCATTGGAGGGGGTTGCTTCACCAAATATAACACAGTCGTCAGCAAATAACAGGCTGGAAATTGGTGTAGCTAAGCCTTGAAGAGCAAAGGGAAGATAAACCCCAACATCAGAAGCGAGCTTAAGGGACGCGGATAAAGTCTCCATACAGACAATAAATAAGATGGGCGACAATGGATCCCCCTAACGAAGGCCACGTTGAGGTGCAAAGAAGAGTCCTGGATACCCATTGATAAGGACGGAGGTGCAAACTGATGTAATGCATTGCCGCACTAAAGATATCCAAGACGCATGAAAACCCATACTTGAAAGGACATCCAGAACGAAACTCCATTATATGCGATCAAAAGCCTTGAACATGTCAACCTTAAAAGCAAAATGACCTTTAATTTTTGCCCTTGATTGACACATGGTATGCAGAATATCATGTGACAGCATCACTTGATCTGAGATTAATCTGTTGCATACAAAAGCTGCCTGATTATTTGATATCACACTTGGTAGGACATCTGAGACACAATTTACGAACACTTGTCCTTGATTGAGACTGCTCCTGGTTTCTTTGGAATTAGAAGAATATGAGTGTGATTCAATGTTGGGGACATCCTATTGTTGTTGAGAAAGGATGAACATGTGTGAAAAAAGTCTTCAGTGATGATATGTAGAAACGTGTCATTTATTCCATCAGGTCCTGGACTACTATTTTGATGTAGATATGCAAAAAAAGTTAACCTTATCAACCATTTCATCATTCCTGGAAGCTACTGCTCATCGTATTCGTAAGCACAAGATACTAATAGAAACACAAGATACTTATAGAAACAAATTGCTCAGCCTCAATTGTGATGATGTGAAAACAAAACCTACAAGTAATCAGAATGTATAACCTCCCTTAAGATAGCAACACAAAAGTTTCAACGCAAATAGTTGTACTCAAACAAAATTCAACTATTGTAACCAAGAAGAGTTTAAAAGGTAGCGTGAGCCTTGTTAAGAATGACTCCTTCATATTTCATCTGGAACCACTTCATGGCATCATCCTTGGTAACTCTATGCTGGATCCCCACACGTGCCTTGCACCTACGGCGACGAGCAACACGGTATCCTGGACGCTCCAATACAACATAGAAGTCCATACCATAGATACCAGTAGATGGGTCATACCTATATCACCATAAAAAATTAGTACCCCGCATACATCATCAAATGAAACAACGTCAAGCTAGGGTAAAGCTGAAAAGACAGTTAAGAGCAGTTGACGGCAAGAATTCCGTGCTCACATTTTATATCAAAATGCACCAGAACAACAAAAATGCAACAAAAGTGGAGCTAAAGAACCAGCCATTTTTCAGTAGAACGGGACAAATTACAAGAAACAAAGTAAAATGATCAAGTTTACATTTCCATTTCACTTCACCTGTTAGGGTTCGAACTGGGAACAATACATATTCATTAAACAGTAAAGATTCTCCTACAGGATGACAATGTAGTAAGATCTATAGCCAATTGTCCTATACCAATGAGCTAAAAAGAACATAACAAGTGCGACCTAGAGTAGCCAAATCCAAAAATATTATACGCCACGATAGGCAATAAGATATGGTAAGGGAGAAAAGGTTAGACAGCAAACATACTTGATACCAAGATCGATGTGCTCCTGGATACCAAATCCAAAGCAACCAGTGTCACTGAAATTTCTCCTCAACAACTCATACTCCTTCACTTTCAAACCACTCTCCAGAAGTTGCATTGCCTTATCTCCTCTTACAGTCACATAGCAAGCAATCTTTTCATTACGCCTAATTCCGAACGACCTGACGGTGTATCTAGCTGTTTAATTAAAACAAGGATAAACCTACGGTCAGTACCACGAATCTCACTGTATAATCCATAATTTTAATCATCTTCGCCACCCGCAGATGCAAATAAACAACTAGGAATCAGCTGAAGAACAGGGAAAAACATTAACCTTTAGAGAAAACAGGCGACTGACCACTGAGTTGCTCCAACACCTAGGAAATAAAAGAGAAAACAATGAAGCAATCAAATCTGGAAACTCAGACGAACAAAACAGGAATATTGTCATCTTCCTGCCTGAAAGAAACAGAGATAAAGATAGATAACCTTAGCGGCACGGGTGAGACGATCACCACTCTCACCGACGGAGATGTTAAGAACCAGCTTTTGGACCTTAATCTCCCTCATGGGGTTCGCAAGCTTCTTTTCTTTGGTGGCCTGACACCGAGAACAAAATTATAAGGAATAAAACCATGTAAACAGTTGGAAACAGATAGAGGAAATAGGAGATACCATTGCTGAATCGTTGCGTAGTTCGAAAGAGCGACGGACGAGGGAAGTAGGGACGGAGAAGAAGGGTGATATGGAGAAGCGGCCGTCGAGAAGAAATATGATTTAGTGGACACTAGGGTTTTAAGGTCTGATCGAATGAGCGCGCACGATAGAGATCGCCGTATGGTGGAAACAGGGGCAATATTGGGTATTCGCATCAAAATTAAAAAAAAAAAATCAAGCTAAATTCTTAATTCATATAACATGACAGTTTTAAAAAATAATTATAATATCACAAAAAATAATTTTAATTCATCATATACCACTAATTATTAAACACAAACTTGAGATATCATTAAAAAGTTTGTTAATTCACAATATACCACAATTTTTTTAAAAAAAAGTCTAATACCACAAAATAATAATTTTATTTCATCAAATACCACTAGTTACTAAACCTAACTTTTTAAGACCAAAAAACTCCTAGTTGTTAATAAATATAGTTCACACTATACCACATAAATATTTTTAATTAACAAGATACCACAACAATTTTAAAAATATAAAAAAAGGAAAATTCGCGAGATACCATTAAAAAATTTGTTAATTCATAAAATACCACAGTCTTCAAAAAAGTTTTCTAGATACCACAAAAATAATTTTAATTCACCAGATACAACAAATTACTAACCCAAAACTTTTAAGACCAAAATACCTTTACTTGTTAATAAACATAGTTCATGGTATAGTACCACATCAAAAATTTTAATTCATAAGATACCACAACATTTATCAAAATATATTAAAAATAGTAAAAAATTAATAAAAATGTATAGGATTTTAATATATAGGTTGAAATTTTTTCAAAGTTAAAAATACCAAATATATAATTCTAAATTTACTAAAAAATATAAAAACAATTATAAAAATTAAACATACAAAGTAGTTGAGAGAATAATGATTCAAATTTAAATAATATTTTTACTCTAACAATTTTAATAATATAAATTATTATTATAAAAAATTAATTATACATAAAGTAAGATTATAAAAAATTAAATTATCATCCTCTCTACTAGTTTTGTATATTTTTAATCAAATTTGTATAACTATACGTTTTATTATTCTTCCTATAGAGATTTTATAATTATATATATATTATTTTTTATTTTTTCAATTTTATCCCATATAGAAGAAAAAAATTTTGCTACTTACTTTTTAAAATATAATTAATAATTTTTGTTGTATTTTTGAATTAAATATATATCAAGCGATATTATATAAAAATTATATACTATGTACAAGATACATAATTTGACAAAAAATAAAACAATAGTTAAGAGCATTATAGTCTAATATTTTTTATAATATTATTTTATATGTTTTAATTCATAACAAAAATTAATCAATGTATGTTAAAAAATTAACTAGTAAGAATTAATGTTCTTCATATAATAATTAAAATTGAAAAATTAAAAAGATACCATATATATAATAATTAATGAAATCTCTAAAGAATTATAAAAAGTATAACATATTAGAGACACCACAAATTTGAATAAAAATAGACAAAAATAGTAAAGAGAATTATAATTTAATTTTTTAAAATTTAATTAATATAAATTTTAATTTTATTTTTCATTACAAAAAATACTTTAAGTAAAAATATTATAAAAATTGAATTATAATTCTCTTAACTGTTTTTTTATTTTTAATTAAGTGTTTTAGCTTTTAAACGATATTTTTTTTATTTTATAAAATTTTAACCAATAAAGTAATAAATTTAAATTTGTATTAGTTTTTTACTGTTAAAATATATATTTTATTAATTTTTATGGTATCTTGTGAATTATAATATTTATGTGATATACCATGAATTATGTTTATTTACATGTAGGGGTATTTTGGTCTCAAAAACTTTTGAGTTATTAATTTATGGTATCTGATGAATTAAAATTATTTTTTATGGTATCTAAAATTTTTTTAAAAAAATTGTGGTATGTTGTGAATTAACAAACTTTTTAGTGGTATCTCGTGAATTTTCCCTATAAAAATTAGTAAAAATTTAAAATTAAGTTTGTTAATATATTTGTTAAAAATTGTATTAAAAAAGTACCATATATATAATTTAAAATCAATAAAAATTAAAAAATCAGAATATATTATAATAGTATTATTTAATAGCGTAAAAATTGTGGTATTTTGTGAAGTAATAAACTTTTTAATGGTGTCCCGTGAATTTTCCCCATACAATTTTAACAAACTTAAAAAAAATACTGTTTTTATATATTTTATTAAGTTTTGTGGTATCTTATGAATTAAAAATATTTATGTGGTATAATATGAACAATATTTATTTATTAACAACTAGGGTATTTTAGTAGTTTAGGTTCCATAATTAGTGGTATCTGGTGAACTAAAACTATTTTGGGAAAATTAACAATATACCCCTTTTTTCTTTCGTAATTCACAATATACCCCTGTTGGTTTTCGTAATTCAACTTTAAACATGATTAAATGTTGTCCAAAATTGATGAAACTTTACATGTATGATGCCAAAGTGTTATATTTTGGTCCAATGTCAAATTTGGAGTTTTTTAAGCTCACATGTGATATGTGGGACCCAATAAAAATATTTTTTGTGGTATCACAAAAAACTTTTTAAAACTGTGATATTTGTGAATTAACAAAAAAATTAGTGGTATCCATGAATTTTCATAAAATCAAAAACCTTTTATTGCTAGTTATTGAACCCAGGTCTCTCTAATGAGATCCCAATATCCTAACCATCTAGACTACAATGAAATTATATTTGATTTGCTAAACTAGTGTGTTTAATATGTTCTGTATGGACTTACTTCCCCACACCAAGAGCAAGTTACGTACGAAATAGGATGAATGGTATTGGTTAGCCGAGACTAAAACTAGCTCCGACCTTATTTGGTGGTTTCAGTGTTACGTGACATAATAGAGTCACCATGATTAACATATGAATATTTGACAGATGTGCTGAGTTTAGTTTATATCCGATCAAAATTTGATAATTCCCTTCCAAATAATGTTTCATTCGCGCTACCGAATGCTCCCTAACAATAATACTAGTGGTTGGATAAAGATATTTTGTAAAAGAAATGGTTGGATAAAGATAAAATGAATGGTAGTTATAAAAATAATTCATACTATTTTGTTGAATATTATAATACTTTATTTTTGCACAATATAACTACATAAGTTTAAAGACAACAAAACTGATTATGTTATTAATCATAAATTGTGTTTTAAAACAAGATAGATCGTGGATGTTTTGATAAATTTAAAATTTGTATTTTTTTATTGTGTATGTATTAGTATTTTATTGAAAATTCATCTTATTCACTTTCAATAGAATTATCTTTAATACAAAAATGTATTTTATTCAACTATAAAATAATGTTTTTTGGATGTTAAAAATGGAGCACTAACAGCATCATTAGATACACTTTTAAAAAATAAAACTATAACCCCCTAAAAACCAAATGTTGATATAGTTATTAACCCTAAGAAAACTAACACCATCGGTTATCATCCCCACCAAGAAAAATGAAAACTCCAACACAATATAGTTCTAAGATTAGGGTAGTGCTCAACCCTCGGATGACTAACACCGCCGAAGATGCTAACACAATCAATAAAGGTAGCACCATCAAAGACGAACGTAGGTTGTGAATTCATACAATGAAACTTTTAACAATAAATGTAAGATGTTCATAAAATCGTTTATTCTATTTACTTAAGCATGAAATTTTAAATATATTTTCATGCAAAAATGTAAAATCCTAAGTCTACTCAATATATTGACGATGCATCTTGTTTCGAAAGCACAATTTGGATGAACAATAGTATAACTATTATAACATTTGGGTTTGTATTTAATAATGTATAACCCTTCAAAAATTTCCAAAACCAACTAAAAAAAGCATTGTTCCAGCTTTTAAGGTTGCATGGAGCCCGTTCCAACATCCAATTCATCACGATGAATGAGGTGTCTTGACAAGTTGAACATTTTCTTAATATTCCAACATCTTTAACACAGAGTTAGTGAAATACCCCGAACTTAAAAATGGTGATTAGAATATTTTAATATGGTATTTAAGGGCCTAATAGTGCCTAAGTGATTTTGGTAAGGAAAGTAAATCCAAAAGAAATGAGAAAAACGCTTAGAAAGCGGAAAACGCTAAAATAAGCGTTAAATAACCATAGGAGGTACGAGACCTCGGTTAGAGTATTATAAGGATTCATAAGGCTTATTCATGCCTAATTAGTGTACGGGAATGATTCCCGGAGAAAACGGATCCAAACAAGGTATTAAAACGCTAAAAGAGCTTTAGCGCACGTCTTTCGGGGAAACCCGAAAACGTGATTTTAAGTGGTCAAACGAACCCGTAAAAATTATAAATCATTAAATAACTATTATTAAACAGTAACGGAAGCTTAATAATCAGTAAAAATAAAGAAACGAGAAAATTCCGGAAAACGGGCCCGGTTAGTGAACAGGATCAAAACCGGGTAAAATGACGAGCGTTTTCTGTAAAAGATGAAAAACGCTCCAGCTAGTATAACAGTGGGGGGCCGGTTTTTACTAGTGTAAACATCCCTCTCACACACACACACAAGTAACAAATAAGTAATCAAAAAGCAAAAAGTAAAAAAAAGTACAAAAGTAAATAACACCCTCTCTCCTCTTATTCTCTCATTTCTCTTCTCTCTCTCCCATTTTCATTTCTCTCACCGTCTCCCTCCTCCCTCCTCTGATTTGGGCGATTTTGAGAGCTCTCCCATGGCTTCCATGGCTTCCCTTCCTTCCTCTTCATGCTCTAGCTCCATTTGAGCTCTAAATGTAAAATAAAATACATATTTGAACTCCCCTCTTCAAGCTCTACATTTATATCCTTTCAAAATCCGAAAATGAGCAACTTCATCTCCATGGGTTTTCCCCATTTGAAGAGAAAAGCACACCATTATGGAGCTTGGAGTCTCCTCTTTCCAACAAGGTAAAAATCTCCATGAAAGACCTCACTTTTCTCCACCTCTTTGGTATGGCCGATTTTGCCTCTCTCTCTTACTTTGTTTTTCCTCTTGTCTTGGAGCTTTGCTTCAACCCTCCAATGGTGGTGAGAACACCTTCTTGAACCAAGGGCTAAAAACCCTCCTAAAGCACTCCAAAGGTAAACCCTAGAATTTGCATTTTAAACACTTCAATGAATTAGCATAAATCTAAGGGTTAGTGTATTAATTATACTTGTATTTGTGTGCTTGAGTGATGGGAAAGGAGTTTGGCAACTCCATTCCCCACAAAACCGATTTGGACAAGAAAGAGAGGAAGAAGAGAAATGGAAAAGAAAGAAGGAAAAAAAAATAAGCTCAAGGTAAGAGCTCCTTCTTAATGCTTAATTTAATGCATTAGTGTAAAGGGAATGGGTAAACAAATAAAAGAACCTAAACTATTGTACTAGTATTGTAGTTGTGAATGTTTGAGTATTTGTGAGCAGATATGTGGATTGTAGGCCTTAGAGCCAAATGAATGGAGTATGTGTATTAGTATTGCTATTTGAGGAAGTAACGATGTATTGGTATTGTAATTGAGGAAATATTAGTGTATTGAGATTTTGAATGTGTGCTGGTAGAACCCTTGTGGTTTGGCTAGAATAGAGATGAATTGATGAGGAAGGATATGTGTGGATTAAGGAAAGTAGGTGAACTATGGCAAAATTTTGGTAGGAATTGTGCATTAAAGAATGACTTGGTGAATGGGAGAACCAAGGGATGTGTTGGGGTTAGTAGAGATGTTTAATGACCATGGATTGGTAATTGGGGAATGAGGATGAAGCATGTAAAATCTGTAGCAAGAGGTATTGGATTTCATTGGAGGAATTAGGAAGAATTGGAGTGCAAGGCTTAGTAAAATGAATGTTGGACTTGGGTATAGGTATTGTGTTTGCTTGGAAAGGTAATTAGGATGCTAGGAATGGCATTGGTTGAGGAAGTGTTGGATGAGAGGATTGAGTTTTAAAATCTGTAGCATAAGTGTAAAGAAAACTGCTACATGTGTTGGAAAAGAGGTGAGGATAATGGTGTAAATTGATTGATGGATTTAGTAATGGATTTGGTGGACGAATTAAGGTATTTTAGGGAGCCTAAATGGTGCTAAAACATGTGGGATTACATGTAGGAAGATTTGGGAAACAATGGGCAAAGTATAGAACCGAAAACAGATTTTTAACCTGAAGTACTGGGCCGGACCGGACTTGCAAGTTCGGTCGAGCCCAGAATTACAAAGACGGGAACCTTCTAGAATGGACCGGACTTGCAAGTTCGGTCGGACCAGAAAATTTTCCCGTCTGAAACCTTCTGGAATGGACCGGACTTGCGACCGGACGTGCAAGTTCGGTCGGACCAGAAAATTATCCCGTAATGAGAGCTACTGGAATGGACCGGACTTGCAAGTTCGGTCGAGTAAAAAAAATATTTTTATTATATGATTATAATAATCATATGTATATATATGCCTATATACATATTGCATATATATGTGTAGTACGCTATAAATGAAGTAGTAAAGGTAAGAAAGTAAGTATATGAGTAGGAAAACAAGTATAAAACGTAACCAAGTAAGTCGAGAGTATGAGAACATTAAGTACACCGGGATAACGGGGTAAGTATGGGAGTAGTAATTATTTGTGTATCGTAAGAGTATAGTATTAATAATAATGTTGGAACATTATCAGTGGAACAAGTGTGAACCAAGGAACGAGGGAACACATGGTAGAGCTAACCCCGATGAAAGGTATGATTTTCTCATGCCCCGTATGCTAACAGTTACGTTGATTTGTGTGCTGTATGCCGGCTAATCAAGACTAAAGCATGAAAACGGTTTATTGCCTTTCATTGTATGTCTTGTTGTATGTTGTATGAGCTAACCCTTCTTGATTGATTGAGTGGCTTCACTTAGTGCGTAGACCAACTCATAGATGAGTCTTGTTGTGTAGCGACTCGTAGTAAGAGTCATGTTGTAAACCAATGGAACAGTAACAACGCACTAAACTAACAGATCAATAAACGATAACGCAAACCTATGAACTCACTAGAATGTGAGAGAGTGTACGGAAGTAGTAACCTTCCGATAACGGTAGGAGAACCGAGATGAATAATCCACAAATAATAAGTAGTGGAAGTATATAAGTAACCTCTATTAGAGGAATTAATCTTGGTGCAAGACATGAACCATGAGAGTAGTGAAGAATGATGAGGGATCTCCAAACCCCTTAGCAATTAGTCAACCCATTATGAGAGGACCCGACTGATGTAAGTAATGCCCCGAACAGGAGAGTATTCGATACGTTGGGGAAACCCTTAAATCTGAGGATACTAGACGGAGGTAATTCCCTAAGCTAGTGGAGGTTATCAAGAGAGATACTTCTAGGCTAATCCATGAGATTGTAATATACTCTGAGAGAAGAGTGTAGGGAATTTGAGTAGTCCAGTAAAAACGGACATTTGAGTATTTGAGGAGCTAAGCGTATAGCCCTCGTATTGTAGGTCCGGTGGCGAGTCTTGTGTATGACTCCGCCCAGGCCAAAGTAATGAGTAATGAGTATTGCGTATGTATGAGTAAAGTATTGAGTACTGAGTAAGAAGTGAGTATGAGTATGTAATGAGTACCGAGTATTGAGTATGTATGAGTAAGAATTGAGTATTGAGTACGTGTGAGTAAGTATGGAGTGTTGAGTAGTGAGTATGCACAAGTATAGTAACAAGTACAGAACAAGGATCGTGTGCGAGTAAGGTATTGAACATGGAGTGATGAGTATGCAAGAGTAAGGGGTGAGTATGAGTAGAGTAGCGAATGCCGAACACCGTACGAATAGGGTAATGAGTAGCGCAACGAAAGAGTAATGAATAAATAACTAATACGAACGGTTGACTATCGAATCGTCTTCCTTAGTAAGTATTGGACCTTGTATGTGTATGTAGGTATTGTGGATTGTATTGTTGTAGCATGAGTATGTATGTATGTATGCATGTAAAATGAACTCCATGTATACCCGACCCCAAGTAGTCGGCGTACCGCGGTAGCACGCGGTATATGCGAAATTCATATTCAGCGTAAGCTGACCCCCTAGAGGGAACGTTTTTAGTGTGCAGGTACTCGAAGTTGACCACCGTTCGAGAGAGTTGGACGGGGACTGCTACGTAAGCATGGGTAGTTGTATAATAGGGATTGTAATTGTAATGTATTGCGAAAATTGGAAGTTCCAAACTGTATCGGTAATTTAAGGATTGTAGTAGACTCGGTATAGTAATGTATTGGAAGTTGTAATTGAATTATGGTTGAGTATGCAAGGGAAGGTATTGTATTGTGTAGAGTACTCGGTATGTTCAACTCATCAGACCGATAGTATGTAGTATTGTAACTCGCCTTGTTAGTCACATGGGTGACTAATGGCATTGTACACCCGCCGTTGTGTATGGAGTATCCGCTGCGAAGGTAAGTATTGTACAGTAATGACGGTATTAGCGGTAGGGGTGTTACAAAAAGTGGTATCAGAGCGAAGTATCGCTCTGATTGATGGAATACCGAGTTTAGGAAAATACCGAGTTAGGAATTAGAGACCTAGGGCTAAGGGTTGAGTGTTAGCGTGTGAGATACGCTAGTTAGGAACTTCTGGGTGAACCGGAAACCTACAACAACCATACCCCACCCTCCGCAACCCACGGTATTAAGATGGAAAATAACGCCAGAGAGATGGAAAGACCTCTCACACTCGGGTAAAACCCGATCTGGCAGTTGCAAAAACGAACCTTATTAGAAAAAAGAACCTGTCACACGGTAGAGTCCAAGAACTGGAAGTCCCGAAGACGGTTCCCGTTGGATGATGATGACCGCACTTAATGGCGGAGGATTGAAGATCCTAAATAAAGGATAATGGAATTTATGGCACCATGGGGCGACATGCTTCGCAATCACGAGAACCATGAGTAGCCAGCAAGGAGAGAAGCACAACCGCGCAATGAAGCAAGGAAGATAGAGTAGCAAGCCCGAGACAAGAGAGTCTACGGACTGTAATGTTTGATAATACAAACTACGGTATACAAACCAACTAAGGAATTAGTCGAGGTTGAACTAATACCAAACCTACAAGCTAAGAGGCTATAATAACCGAACAAACATGGTTTAGATAACCATGAAAGTATTCATAGAACATACACCTATAGGACTACAACGTGGTTCCTAAGGATAAGTCAAGCCTTGAAAACCACACTGAAGGTGGGAGACACCTGGAATGACGACAATCATGTCAAGTATACTGAGGAGCGACTCAGGAGATTGATCACCAAGATCAAAGATCAATGAAGACCTAATAAAACCACCAAATATGGATGGAACAATACCGTAACCGGTATACGTTAACCGAAAAACAACCTACCCCGCGCACTTGCTCTCAGGCAAGTGCAGCAACTACAAGACGGTTGGAAGACTTTTAACAACCCGCAAATACTTGCTAAAGTACCGCTATGAAAAATGGAGCAAATATAGGATCCCAATCCTAAGTATTTAAATAACGAAACCTTGGAAAGGCCTAACGGCCGACCATTATAATAAGAACATACCAGTCAGCGAGGAGCTGGACTTGGTCAGGACTTTCGACATGGCAATGCCATGAAGAATTACTTTTCACACCGAACCGTTATTTCAAAAACCAAAATTTCTTTCAAAAACCACAAACCCTTCTTTTAAAACCTTGGATTTTTAAAACCAACCCAACGGAATTACGGTGAGTATCATAGAGTGATACAAGAGAGTTGACAATAGAATACTTCACCTAGGCGTGTGACGAACACTGCGAGTGTACCTAAATACGGGATGTGGGACGACCGCACTCCGAAGGAGCTTGCGGGCCTGACATATAGTTAGGTAAGTGGTAACGTGCCAAGATGGTACCCCACGTATGTATACATGTAGTGTACAGAACACGGGAAGTAGTCAACTCCGTTCTACGGACCATAAGTGTAATACCCCGAATTTTTGTAGCCCTAATGGAAACCATAGTTCCTTAGGAGTTATTAGAGATCATTGGGAAGCCTTAGTGGTCGGGAATCAACCAAGAAACCCTGGAGAAACCCTAATTCAGAAAGTTCCGAAAAACACTGAAATTTCAGGGAAGTTATTTAGAGGTCAAAAAGCCCTGGTCAACTGTGGTCAAACTTTGGTCAACCTTGGTCTAACCTTGGTCAAACATTGGACAATGGTCAAACCTTGGTCAATGGTCAACTTTGACCATGATGATGCAGTGGTGATGCAGTGGTGATGCAGTGATGATGCAGTGATGATGCAGCGATGATGTCGGCATGACATAATGATGATGTAAGCGTCAAGGTGTCAAGAGATGATTAGTTACACATGGTCCAATCAAGAGAAGACATGTGTCACCTTCATTAATGAGGGGTGGCCACACATGGATGGTGGAGATCAATCCAAGCAAAATATCTACGATCCGACGGCTGTAAGTGAAGACATCATTCTATTTTGTCTTATTCTCTTTATTAACCATGCCACTTGTCTCCCCCATTAATGTGGCCGGTTATTAGGTGGAAGGATAGGATTTAATCTAGACAATTGTCACTAATCTAATGGCTTAGGAGGAGATAAGGACATATAGTAATCATTAGCTTATATTACAAATTTAAGCCATTACATCTTACCTTCGGCCAAGATAAGAAGGAGGGGTCACGACCTCATCTCTTCATTCTCTTCCTCACTCTCACGCCATTGGAGAACCATAGGAGCTCATAGAACACAACACCCACCATTAGAGAAGAGAATTCAAGCTAGAAATCAAGGAAAAACAAGATTTCAAAGAGGGAGAAGAAGCTGGTGACCTTGGCGAATTGGTTGGTGGAAGAAATTGATTCAATTATAAGGGACTTAAGGTCGTGGCTAGAATGTCAAGGAGAGTCCAGGTAACACTTATGCTCACCATTTCTTTCTTTAAACCCTGATTTTGAGCTTTAACTCTTGTTAATGGTAACTTCCGAACCCTAGCTTCTCTTGAAATGAAATTTTGGCAGTGTTCTTAGATAGTTATTACTAGAATAATATCAAAAATTCAGGCGAAAATACCTTTGGGAAGTAGGATAAGTTCTAGGGAACTTTTAGAGAGGAAAAATGTGTTTTAAGACTCCTTGAGTGATTTCGATGGGATTTTGTTGAGTTTGGTGTGTTATTCTACCTATATTAACTCATAATAATTGATTATAGGTGGTGGGAACTCGTGGTTAGACATAAAAATGCTAGGTCAAGGTGGGAGGGCTTAAATGGTGTTTTAAGCCTTGAGACTTAGTTAAAGGTTCCCGAATTCATCTTGCCTTAAAATTTTGAGGGTAGTCTTTAATAGTGAACATATGTTATGGTCAAAAAATGAAGTCGAATGGAGATATTTAAGTCGGTTAGACATGGCAAGGGAAAATAATGAGCTTTAAGCTTTAGGAGTTGTTGAGATGAGTTTCCGACATGAGTATGAGCTGAAATTTTGAGGGTATTCTTATATTTCTAATTTAGATCCATGGTCAAAAATTCAGGTCGAAACTCCTTTGGGATGTCATTCGAATTACTAGGAAGTGATTTGGGATAAAGGTGTGCTTTAAGCTTGTATAAGTGTAATTGTGTGTTGGTTATTGGATTTAATGGTTTCTCTGGTCATTATGGTCCTAATATGACTTGTGGTTGAAGTTGTAAGAGGTGGTGAAGTGTAAAATATATAAGGGAGCCCTGTAAGGTTATATATGTGTGTTAAAACTTGGAAATAAGGAAAATTGTGTTTAAGTGTGGTTTTGGGGTGTTTTGTTGCTTGGCTTAGCCTTGAAAGGCTCTGGAATGATTTTTGGTGACTACTCTTGGTGTGGAATGCTTGTTGATCTGTGATTGCTAAGTGAAAGCTTGATTTTGATTGAGTGGATATTCAGGTGGAACAAAGTTAGACAAAGTCTAACCTTATACAAGGTTTTAATTCTAAAGGTGGGTTGTTTGTACTTTAATATGTGATTAATCTTGTTTATTGCTATCCTTTGGTTGGTGGTTATTTTGAGCAATTTTATATGATTGTGGATGATATTTATATGTTGGAAAGGTTGATATTACTTATGGTGGTGGAAGTGTGAATTTGGAAATATATACTTCGAAACTGTTGAGCTATGGTTAGCTCCTTCAAACTGTCGAGCCATGGTTGGCCATTCACTGAATTTTTGCTCCTACCAATGTATTGGAGCTAAGCCATCATGATCTACTCTATGGGCTGATGATTCATAGGGGGTGTGCACACTTAAGGACATGGGGTGAGGTGGTGGAATTATTTGTCCAAGGGGCCGAGAGCCTAGTAGCTCTTTGTCGAAAGACCGGTGTGCCTGAGGATTGGTGGAATGTTAATATTGAGATACAAACTGGTGGAAATTGTTATGTGGTTTCCAAAATACAAATGGCCTTGTTTTGTGGTGAATTTCCTGTGGTTATATGAGTTATGATCTGGTGGATTAGAGATGTATATGGTAGTGAAAAGTGTTATGTGTTTCCAAAATATTATTGGATTTATGTCTCTGATGAGATTACTGTGATTGAGATATCATTATGAACAGGTGGTTTATGTTAAGGTAAAATGTCTCAAGGAAGGTAAGTGTGTTGAGAACTTGTGTTTGTGGTTGATAACATGGTTGTTTGTGCTGCTGTGTGCTTTTATGCTGCTATAAAGGTTTTTCAATGAGAGAATGAATTTTACAGGGTGTGATATTTGTTACTCAGCTTTGCTGATGTTTTCTGGTTTGTGCCTGTGGCCCCTTTGTGTGATTGCTTGCTGGCCACAGGTTTGTTGCAGGTGAAGTTGATTCTTTGTGTGATATTGCTCTTGAGCTTGGGACAAGGGAACGCGCCGACATAAATAGGAATTTTATTTATTTATAAGTGGTAAACTCCTTGGAGCATGTTCCGGGAGTTAGGTTGTAGGTGGATTAGCCTTAGCATCCACACTAGTTGGTGTGGGTGTGGCGGTAGCGCTCCGGTTTGGCTTAGGTGTTATTTAGTCTTCCGCTGTAAAATATTGTAGAAGTTGTACAAGTAGTAAAAAAATAGGGTGTAAAACCGGGGTGTTACAGAGTGGTATCAGAGCAGGTTTGGTCTTTAGGGAGCTTTGGTTGAGTTAAGATTAAATCTAGGCTTAAAATTGACAAGCCGTGGGGATGGGAATTGTGTTTGTTGCTTGTTACCTATTTGTTTGATTGTTTGGAATTAGTTGTGATCGCTAATTTGGGGCTATACTAGGATTAAACTGGAACTTGTTTAATTGTGCAAATTGCTTGAATCTGACGTGGAGGTTGACCTTGATCCTGGTCAGATCAAGGGAAACTGAACACAAATTGGGTGGAAGGATAGTTCAACACTGGCACTGACCATGGCAGGGTTGGAGGATTCCTGAAGCTTCCTGTAAGTGATCACGAAAAATTAGATCAGAGTAGCGCAGTGGAAGCGTGGTTGGTGTAAGACGTAGGTGTTGATTAGTGGTGAAAATTGAGGATAGTTTGATATTAATATCTGAGATTGATGCAATAGGACACTTAAAGTGTTTGGCATGTTTATATGATCTAAATTATTATCTTTTTGCTATGTGGTGAATTATCTGAAGTAGATGGATTGTTATTGTATGTGGTGAATGTTGTCACTTAAGTGGTGAATTATTTGAGGTGGTGGTTATTTGAGGTAATTATATAAATCACTTGTGGTGGTTGAGAATCTTTGTGTTTGAGGTTAGTACCTAAAGTTTCGGGAGAAACTTTCTTTTAAGGGGGGGAGAGATGTGTGTAATAGGTGATGAGTGATGAAATAATTGACATGGTTATGTGTGTTAATATGCTTTATGTCATGAGGTATTGTGTGTTGGTTCATGTTTTAATGAAGTGGATTACATAAGGAGAACATAAAGTTTGGGATTTTGTGGTTGGATACTTTTGAAAATAAATAGTTTGACACCATGAATGAGGTGTTGATATAATTATTGATATGATTAATATGATGTTACTCAGTATTTGGAAATTGACTTGTGTGCTTATGTGCTTGTGTGCTATGATTATGTGACATTTATTTATGGCTATTTAATGCTTGGTGGTATTACCTTGTCGTCAAAGATTTGTATAAGTGTTTGGGTATTTGGTGATGATGGTAAACTTTGTGGTAAGTTAAGCTTCGGGGACGAAGCTTTTGTTTAACGGGGGAGAATGTAATACCCCGAATTTTTGTAGCCCTAATGGAAACCATAGTTCCTTGGGAATTATTAGAGATCATTAGGAAGCCTTAGTGGTCGGGAATCAACCAAGAAACCCTGGAGAAACCCTAATTCAGAAAGTTCCGAAAACACTGAAATTTCGGTGAGTTATGAGTTCAAAGCCCCGGTCAACTGTGGTCAAACCTGGTCAACCTTGGTCTAACCTCGGTCAAACATTGGACATTGGTCAAACCTTGGTCAATGGTCAACTTTGACCATGATGATGCAGTGGTGATGCAGTGGTGCAGTGATGATGCAGTGTGATGCAGTGATGATGTCGGCATGACATAATGATGATGTAAGCGTCGAGGTGTCAAGAGATGATTAGTTACACATGGTCCAATCAAGAGAAGACATGTGTCACCTTCATTAATGAGGGGTGGCACACATGGATGGTGGAGATCATCCAAGCAAAATATCTACGATCCGACGGCTGTAAGTGAAGACATCATTCTATTTTGTCTTATACTCTTTATTACCCATGCCACTTGTCTCCTTCATTAATGTGGCCGGTTCATGGAAGGATAGATTTAATCTAGACAATTGTCACTAATCTAATGGCTTAGGAGAGATAAGGACTATAGTAATCATTACTTATATATTTACAAATTTAAGCCATTTACATCTTACTTCGCCATAAGAAGGAGGGGTCCGATCATTCCCATTCTCTTCCTCACTCACGCCATTAGAACCATAGAGCTCATAGAACACAACACCCACCATTAGAGAAGAGAATTCAAGCTAGAAATCAAGGAAAAACAAGATTTCAAGGAAGGAGAAGCAGCTGGTGACCTTGGCGAATTGGTTGGTGGAAGAAATTGATTCAATTAGCTAAGGGACTTATAAGGTCGTGGCTAGAATGTCAAGGAGAGTCCAGGTAACACTTATGCTCACCATTTCTTTCTTTAAACCCTGATTTTGAGCTTTAACTCTTGTTAATGGTAACTTCCGAACCCTAGCTTCTCTTGAGCTGAAATTTTGACAGTGTTCTTAGATAGTTATTACTAGAATATTATCAAAAATTCAGGCGAAAATACCTTTGGGAAGTAGGATAAGTTCTAGGGAACTTTTAGAGAGGAAAAATGTGTTTTAAGACTCCTTGAGTGATTTCGATGGGATTTTGTTGAGTTTGGTGTGTTATTCTACCTATATTAACTCATAATAATTGATTATAGGTGGTGGGAACTCGTGGTTAGACATAAAAATGCTAGGTCAAGGTGGGAGGGCTTAAATGGTGTTTTAAGCCTTGAGACTTAGTTAAATAGGTTCCCGAATTCATCTTGCCTTAAATTTTGAGGGTAGTCTTTAATAGTGAACATATGTTATGGTCAAAAAATGAAGTCGAATGGAGATATTTAAGTCGGTTAGACATGGCAAGGGAAAATAATGAGCTTTAAGCTTTAGGAGTTGTTTAGATGAGTTTCCGACATGGGTTTGAGCTGAAATTTTGAGGGTATTCTTATATTTCAATTTAGATCTATGGTCAAAAATTCAGGTCGAAACTCATTTGGGATGTCATTCGAATTAGGAAGTGATTTGGGATAAAGGTGTGCTTTAAGCTTGTATAAGTGTAATTGTGTGTTGGTTATTGGATTTAATGGTTTCTCTGGTCATTATGGTCCTAATATGACTTGTGGTTGAAGTTGTAAGAGGTGGTGAAGTGTAAATATATAAGGGAGCCCTGTAAGGTTATATATGTGTGTTAAAACTTGGAAATAAGGAAAATTGTGTTTAAGTGTGGTTTTGGGGTGTTTTGTTGCTTGGCTTAGCCTTGAAAGGCTCTGGAATGATTTTTTGACTACTCTTGGTGTGGAATGCTTGTTGATCTGTGATTGCTAAGTGAAAGCTTGATTTTGATTGAGTGGATATTCAGGTGGAACAAAGTTAGACAAAGTCTAACCTTATACAAGGTTTTAATTCTAAAGGTGGGTTGTTTGTACTTTAATATGTGATTAATCTTGTTTATTGCTATCCTTTGGTTGGTGGTTATTTTGAGCAATTTTATATGATTGTGGATGATATTTATATGTTGGAAAGGTTGATATTACTTATGGTGGTGGAAGTGTGAATTTGGAAATATATACTTCGAAACTGTTGAGCTATGGTTAGCTCCTTCAAACTGTCGAGCCATGGTTGGCCATTCACTGAATTTTTGCTCCTACCAATGTATTGGAGCTAAGCCATCATGATCTACTCTATGGGCTGATGATTCATAGGGGGTGTGCACACTTAAGGACATGGGGTGAGGTGGTGGAATTATTTGTCCAAGGGGCCGAGAGCCTAGTAGCTCTTTGTCGAAAGACCGGTGTGCCTGAGGATTGGTGGAATGTTAATAATTGAGATACAAACTGGTGGAAATTGTTATGTGGTTTCCAAAATACAAATGGCCTTGTTTTGTGGTGAATTTCCTGTGGTTATATGAGTTATGATCTGGTGGATTAGAGATGTATATGGTAGTGAAAAGTGTTATGTGGTTTCCAAAATATTATTGGATTTATGTCTCTGGTGAGATTACTGTGATTGAGATATCATTATGAACAGGTGGTTTATGTTAAGGTAAAATGTCTCAAGGAAGGTAAGTGTGTTGTGAACTTGTGTTTGTGGTTGATAACATGGTTGTTTGTGCTGCTGTGTGCTTTTATGCTGCTATAAAGGTTTTTCAATGAGAGAATGAATTTTACAGGGTGTGATATTTGTTACTCAGCTTTGCTGACGTTTTCTGGTTTGTGCCTGTGGCCCCTTTGTGTGATTGTTTGCTGGCCACAGGTTTGTTGCAGGTGAAGTTGATTCTTTGTGTGATATTGCTCTTGAGCTTGGGACAAGGGAACGCGCCGACATAATAGGAATTTTATTTATTTGTAAGTGGCAAACTCCTTGGAGCATGTTCCGGGAGTTAGGTTGTAGGTGGATTAGCCTTAGCATCCACACTTGTTGGTGTGGGTGTGGCGGTAGCGCTCCGGTTTGGCTTAGGTGTTATTTAGTCTTCCACTGTAAAATATTGTAGAAAGTTGTACAAGTCAGTAAAAAAAATAGGGTGTAAAAACCGGGGTGTTACAATAAGTAAATTCAAAACAGAACAGTTGGACACCCCAAACGAGTAAAGGAAACTCAGATAAGCTTACAAGCTAAGGAGTCAAGAACTCACTCCAGGAGGACGATTAAGAGTTGAAAGTGCGAGAAGCACTAACAACCGGATAAAGACATGGGAGATGTCTCGAAGGTATTAAGGTAAAGCTTGATAACTGGAAGGAATACCCAGTCTAAATACAAGGAGGCAAATGCCTAACATTAACACACCAGTGCTTAATGAACGGGATGGAATTCCCAAAACAACTACCACAAACACAGGGTGATCATATAAGGTACCGAGGAATACCATTCGTCACCGAAGGGAGTATCAAACCCGTTGTAACAAAAGAGAAAACACCAGTGGTCTACCCTAAGAATGGGAGACGCTATAACCCTCAACGGAGAACTCGGATCCGGAACCGCAAGGTGGGATAACAAACTGGACACACTCATAAATATCAACCAGATGCAATAGCACACTCAAAAATACTCAGGGGCAATCCATAAAGGGTATCAAGTCAATACAGTCGAACAAAATGTTGTGATAAGAACACCACAATTGGAACGAACATTCGGTTAGAACACCGAAGGGATCCCACTTGACAGGGGATACCCCAAATTAATAAATGGTATCGATCTATACCAAGATACAAAAGGGTCTCCAACAAACGGAAGCGTGATGCGACTATCTTATCTTGGAGCCCGGCATCACCTCCAAACTAAGCGATGGCTTACGGAGAAGTAACCACTTGGGAACAGCCTAGGATGAGCAGAGCTCTAGGCAATATGGCTAGTATGCCATGAAACTATTACAATACATAATTCGACGGTTGCAAAACCATTGTGAACTATATGGAAAGTGGTCAAGGATGACACCGATAAAAGAGTAACAACCAATAATTGACAATGCCCCGCATAAATGTGAGACCGCAGGAGCGGTGAACACATGGACCCCAAGAAGGGGATATCATCAGTAACTGTTGGGAAATATATTCATTTCAGAACTACTAATGTAGTCAAGCTTGAGCATACAATTATTGCACTTGTGAGATAAGCTTCAACAACAATTGTTGACAACCAAGGAGTAACCAGTTATAAGAACCAATGATGCTCAGGGAGCTCAGAAAAATAAAGGAATACCATATTCTATATTTGCCAAATACATGGAGAACCATTGTATAAATGATGGAGATGCATGAGCTGAAGCTAGCAACAGTGGTTGCCATGTAAACCAATACTGTGGAATCAGTAAGAACATGGTGCGTAGCAGGCGACCAACGTATGCGAATAATCACCCAATGCTATGGGGTTGTTAATACAAGATGGTGGACAGACCTGCCAACAAGCCAGGAGCCCACACTAAATGATGAAACACCTCACAAAGCAAGTAACGTCCATTCCTATTGCGATCACATAAGAGATTTATTGCCAAGAGTTTACGCCTCTGCACCCTGTAGGACTGAGTGTTTTGGTATTGCACTTGTGCAGTTAATGATCGAGTGGGATAGCTAGGAATATGAGAAAATGTAAATCATGGTAATCCGTCCTTTCACCAGTGAACATGGCATAAGCCAGTTAAGCAAAAGCTTAGAAACAAACCGTGCGGCCTAAGGCCAAAGAAGCACGAAGAGTGTGAAACACACCTACAATCACAAGGTGTGAATTCCATGTGAATAAAGGTGAAAGGAGACTTAAGAAAGTCACAAGGACTGACGCATAGAAAATGCAAGGTCACACAAGTAAAGAACACTTGTACGGAGCCAGAGAAACTGGCATAATTCAGAATCCACTGATAACAGAGGAAGCACTACAACTAAGTAGTGGCTTAACCTCACCCGACAATAAGTCGGAGGACCAAGTGGATGATCACTACAAAATACAATAGTATACATAGAGATCGCCAGAGAGCTAGTTATAAATCTAAAAATCATTGAGTTCATGCACGGTAAAAGAACACCACACTTGGTCAATGAACCTTATTCCCACAATAAGAGGGATAAAAAGGTGAGGTGTAACACAATAAGGATAACAAGAAGGGTGAATAACCCAAGTTATCAGGGTCGCGCAGCAGAAGCTAGTGGGCCCAGAATTCTAAGTGAAAGCCATGTAGGCTAGAACCAAATCCGGTTAAGAGTTGAATAACTCCGATGAAAATCCGTGATGCAGGGACTAACCGGTAATACGGTTAAGGCCCATTGATCAAAGAACATTGTATAATAAACCGCATGGAAACTAAACCACTCCATGACGGCTGAATGCCTTCGACCAATGCCCAATGTTGACACATGGTAGATTACGTGGGCGTAATCCCTTTAAGGGAGGTAGAGCGAAAACCGCGAAATGTATGTCTTACGTGATAGGTGCGTAAACTACAATGCGCATAGCGCAAAAGGATTTGTTTTGATGATTGATACTTATGTTATATAAACATTTGTATTCACTCATTGTGTAATTGTAGTAATTTGAGAAGTAAGTATAAGAAAAAGGAGTAGAGAAACTCCAGGGGAATGAGAACCCCATTGGTAATAGTATGAGGAATGAGTATGTATGGGAGACTTGAGGAGTATAAATCGGTATGGAACCGATGTATGTAATGAGTATGAATCGGTATACAACCGATGTATTTTATGAGTATAAATTGGAGTATAGTAAATTAATGGGATATTACCCATGAATTTCCTAAGTATAGTAGTGGGAGAAGATGTAGTAATGATTGATGAGATCACTAGTAAGTAAGTAAGTGAATCATATGAATTGGAAAATGTATGTGTATGATTATGAGTAGTAAGATTAAAAAGATAGAAAACGAAATAATGTTTGACGAGTTGTCTGTTTGTATTGAGGTGGGAAGTTGAACTTGATCTGCTAGCGATCAAGGGAAACCGAACACAAATTGGGGTGGAAGGATAATTCACACCAATGCTGATCACATTGGGGTTGAAGGACTCTGGAAGCTCCCTTAAGTGGCCACAGTAATAACACTAGTAATAGGTATAATATCATAAATGGTATTTGGGAGATGTATGCAAGTTTTCAAAATGAATTTCCAAAACTAATTTGGTACAATGTTTTCTTCAAACTTGAGAATGAGGATCGGTTTTGAAACCGCTCCCACGGGCGCTAGTGGATCTTCCATGCCTAGGCACGGGTATCCGGTCGAAACCATAGGAGGTGAAGCTAGTTTTGAGTCTGTGGAAGTGTAGAGTAGTTTGAAACCACTACAAACCGTTCGTGCGGTGACAGTGTGTGTTTTGTATTTTTCCAAAGGCACTGAGGCAGCGTAGTCCGAGTAAGTATGAGTAAGTATGAGTAAAGTATGAGTAAGTAAGTATGAGTAAGTGCCTGAGGATCTCTATATGTGCAAATGAATTTGATCAGAACCAAAGGACCGTGAGCCAGAAAGCGTAAGTGCTCAAGTCATGACGGCCATGAACAGAAAGCGAAGTGTTCAAAACGTGACGGTACCTGAGGGATCACTCGCCATTGGGGGAGGATGGTACCTAGTTGTCTGCGGATGGACCCCCTTGGAGAGAAGTAAAACGGATATTTTTGATTGTTATGCATGCAGTGACATGCTGTTTGGATGTGTAGTATGCATCATGTCAGACATTTGGAGTTTGACAAGTTATATGTAGAGGTCACAACCTTAGTATAGAGTATTTATACAAGTAATAATATTAGATTCACCAACTTTGAGGGCAAAGTTCTTTAAGGGTGTAACACCCCTACCGTTAATCCTATGCTTACCGTCCAATCATCCTCTTAATCCTATCAGTTCGCAGCGGAAGACTACTACTTACTACGGCGGGTGATACAACGCCGCTAACCGCCCATACGGCTAGCAAGGCTTACTCTACAATACAGTGACGGTCTGATGATCATAGTATACCGAGCTACTACCACATTGCATACCGAATACAAAAGATAGCATTCTTACATTACCGGATCACCGAGTATTTAAAGTATTTAATTACATCCCTTTCCAATTGTTCCCAAAAGAATGAGTTTTCTACAAGCTACTCATCTATACCCAATCTCCATCCTTTCATTATCCAAAAAGGTGTACCCCATGGTACACCGGCTATAAAAAAGCTACAGGCGTGTACTACTTAGTACAGCATTCATAATCCGTTAATTACAATCCAAAAAGAAACAAGCTACATCTCTTCACAGCCTTCATCATTCTCTTGTACCTGCGTGTAGTAAAAACATCACCCCAAGGGGCTCAGCAAAAGCTGCGCATGAACTCCGCATATACCGCGTGCTAGCTAGGGCACACCGACTAATTAAGGTCAAATAGGCATGCGGTTCATTTTTATCATACATACATGCTTGTATACAACATACATTCACATGCAATACTTCATACAATGCAAGATAGCAACACAATAGCACACACACTTACTTACCTTCACCGTGTTAGCCAATTTACGCATCCGGGTTAATCGGAATGCTATTTACTCTTTACTCGTTACACATTCTTACTCTTACTTTACTTACTTACTTTCATTTACTTACTTACTCATTCTTATTTACTTACTCATACTCAAGTTAAGTCGGTATAACCTCCGGCCCGGGGACTACACCGTCCCACCACCGGGATTTACTTGACTCACCAATCCGGGATGCTACCCACTTAAGGGATTTAGGCCACGGACCAGTTTAAGAGTCAGGAATCGGATCCAACCTCTTGTGTCTCCTCATCCTCACGCGTGGCCGAAACTATATCGGACTTCTACTCATTCCAATTTAATTACCAATTTAAGTTAGATTGGTTAGCTTGTTAGGAATCAGTTAGAAGTCCAATCACAAACATATTCGGTCACAATACAGTATATCATACATACACACACTCATTATCATCCATACATTTCATGAATTATACAAACTAAGATTTAAAGAAAATATACACAACATACAACACTACATATTCACAAGTAAGCATGATAACTCCGATTCGTGCATTTATCTTATTTGGTGATCAATTAGCACACAACACACAAATCAGAGTAACCAAGATAGCATACGGGGCATAAGGAATTCATACCGTTCACCGTTGTACTTGTATCCCAACTTTCCTCCGGTGCTCACAAATCAAATCCTATGATACACATGCAATCGAATGATTAACCTAACTATCATTCACTTAATTCGATTACTCTTACGTTTACTAATTCATATTTACTAAGTCTTTGAAGTTCTTATACTTACACATGGTTTACTTTCTTTAAGTTTGTTTCCTTACTTAACATCGGTATACTTACATGTATGTACATATGTATAGTGGGTATACATATATATATATATATTATATATTATATATATATATATATATATATTTTTTTTAATTTAAGACCCCCGACCTTACAAGTCCGGTCCCAAGGTCGGTCGAAGTCAGTAAGGAATACGCTGGAAAATTTCAGGCCGACCGACCTTGCAAGTCCGGTCCCAAGGTCGGTCATTCCAGTAAGTTACACGACGGAGAATTTTAGACCCGACCGACCTTGCAAGTCCGGTCGCAAGGTCGGTCCATTCCAGTAGGTTGCATTACGGGAAATTCTTCTGGCCGACCGACCTGCATGTCCGGTCCCAAGGTCGGTCCATTCCAGAAGGTTTCCGTCCTTTGTAAATCTGGGCTCGACCGACCTGCAAGTCCGGTCCCAAGGTCGGTCCGGCCCAGTATTTGCATTTTTATTTCTGTTTTCAGTTCTATCTTTCACCCACTACTTCTCCATTGTTCCTACACTTAATCCCACATGTTTTATCACTAATTAAACCTCATAATACACCTTAGTTCATCCATTAACTCCTTACTCATTTCTATACTAATTGACACACTCATTTCCTAACTTCCATTTCAACACTTACATTATTTCTTCCTAGCATAGTTATGCTACAGATTTTAACTCTAACTCTCTCCATCTAAAGCTCCCTCTTCTAATGTCCTTTCTAACACTCCTAATGCATTACAATATTATCTACCTCTCTCAATCTACTCATCAACTAGCTCCATTCAAAATCTGTTATGAGCACCTGTTTTACACCTAGTTTCTAGTTCATTAAGTGTTCTATTCCTAGGCAAATTTCACCATAGTCTCCCCTATATTTTTACACTCTCCCCACATTGTTTCACTCACATATATGATCCATACCACCTGTTTATAATCAATATCAATATACCCAATTCTCATACACAAATACTACACTAAACAACATTAAATTCCTACACTCAAACACTAATTCCCATTTAGGTTTCAACAAGCTTTTACATGTCTTTTAAAGGTTTAAAACATTTGGATTCTCTTACACATTGCACTACCACTACACTACCATTTCACAATACCCATTTTAACTTCTAAAAAAAAATCTGTTACATACATATACACAAGACTACACAAAGGTGAGTGTAATTACCTCGTTTCTTCTTCTAATTTCCTTTCCTTCTTCTTGATTCTTGCTTCTTCCTTCTCTCTCTCTCTCCGGTTACAGCACTTCACAATCTAACACTATACCCATTCATATACATACTTCAATACTAAAAACTAACCCTAATCATTATTTAAGCTTTTAATGTAAGTTTTAGGGTTTAGAAGTATATTACCTTCCAAGGGAGTAGATGAAGCTTAGAGGAGCTTAAGAACAATGTTTCTACTCCTTCAAAGAAGCCAAAAGCGGCTGGGTACAAAAGGAGCAAGCAAGAGTTTTAGCTCAAATTTCGTTTTGCCCTTGAGGCTAGAAAAACAATGGAGTTTCAAAAAGATTTTTACCTCAAAATGACAAGGAGAAGAAGGTGAATCTAGTGGTAGTCTTAAAGATCCAAATGCTCCATACCCATGGAGATGAAAGTTGCCCTTTTCAGATTTTGAAAAGATAGGAGTGTTCCCCTTGATGAGAGGATTCCAATGGTGTAGTTTTTATAATTTTTGGATGAGATTTAAGGGAGTAACAAGAGGAGAGAAGTAGAGTTTGGTGTGGGTTTGTTCAAAACTCCATGGATGTCGCATGGGGAAGAAAGGAAGAAATGAGAGAGTGAGGGGGATGGGCTGTTACGTGAGAGAAGAGAGTGTGAGGGTAGGGGAGAGAATAGTGAGTTATTTGCTTTTTATTTCCTTTGTCTTGTAGTGCATTAGCATAAATTAATAAGAGAGTGTGAGAGAGGGGCTCAAAATCGGCCCACACTGCACACACACACACACTCTACTTTTTATTTTAAAAGTGGACACATAAGTTTTGGTTATTTATGTTTCTACCCCACAACTTCCCATTTTTGACAGTTTTTACTACTTCCTCGTTTTATTGATTTTATTGGTTCTAAAGCTTCACTAATATTTATTAATGATTATTTAGTTGACCAAAATTGTTACAAGTCTATTTGACCCGCTTAAAGTCACGTTTTCCCGGTTTCCTCAAAAAACGTGCTTTAAGGTTCATTAGCGTTTTTAATCCATTGTAAGGATCCGTTTTCTTCGGGATTTGTTCCCTCATGATTATTTACACTTAATTAAGCTTCTAAATTATTTATTAGCCTAATTAATCACTATTTTTAATTACGGGGTATTTCAGGGGTAGATTGAAATACCCCGAACTTAAAAATGGTGATTAGAATATTTTAATATGGTATTTAAGGGCCTAATAGTGCCTAAGTGATTTTGGTAAGGAAAGTAAATCCAAAAGAAATGAGAAAAACGCTTAGAAAGCGGAAAACACGAAAATAAGCGTTAAATAACCATAGGAGGTACGAGACCTCGGTTAGAGTATTATAAGGATTCATAAGGCTTATTCATGCCTAATTAGTGTACGGGAATGATTCCCGAAGAAAACGGATCCAAACAAGGTATTAAAACGCTAAAAGAGCTTTAGCGCACGTCTTTTGGAGAAACCCGAAAATGTGATTTTAAGTGGTCAAACGAGCCCGTAAAAATTATAAATCATTAAATAACTATTATTAAACAGTAACGGAAGCTTAATAATCAGTAAAAATAAAGAAATGAGAAAATTCCGGAAAATGGGTCCGGTTAGTGAATAGTATCAAAACCGGGTAAAATAACGAGCGTTTTCTGTAAAAGACGAAAAACGCTCCAGCTAGTATAACAATGGGGGGCCGGTTTTTACTAGTGTAAACAGCCCTCTCTCTCTCACACACACACACACACAAGTAACAAATAAGTAATCAAAAAGCAAAAAGTAAAAAAAAAAGTACAAAAGTAAATAACACCCTCTCTCCTCTTATTCTCTCATTTCTCTTCTCTCTCTCCCATTTTCATTTCTCTCACCGTCTCCCTCCTCCCTCCTCTGATTTGGGCGATTTTGAGAGCTCTCTCATGGATTCCATGGCTTCCCTTCCTTCCTCTTCATGCTCTAGCTCCATTTGAGCTCCTGTAACACCCCGTCCTAAGCCAACGTGGTTATCGCAAATCTCAACACTTAATACAATCGTCGCAGGGATAAAGAGTAACTACCGGGACCTTGCCACGGTCTGATCATATGAAATACCGTTCCTTAACACCTTACAACACTATCTAAGTAATCCACCATCCAAAAGTACCAACCAACCGAGTAGAGTATTTAAGTCACAACATAACTTTACATGAGTTTAATATAAACAGACGGGAGCACAAGCAAACCCGTATACAAAATGACAACCCATCTAAGTCTAAACCACCCCCACTCTCAGGGTGACTCCTCATCGGGCGCTTACCTGCAAAACAAAAACAGCCCCAAAGGGGGTCAGCACGAATGCTGGTACACCTCTCATGGCCCCCAAGCTAACGGGGCTACGACGACTAATTGTCGATAGCATGGAAGTTGATTAGCAATACATCATAATACGAAGTGCTATAACAACAATTCACAATGAACAAGTAGTTCACACAAATTGAACGACACAAGGTTCCCTTATCAAACGGGTTAGTAACCCTCTCCTTAATCCTTATTTCCTTAACCTCAGTTCCTTATCTTACCTCAGTCTTAACCTCATCTTAATCTCAGTATACAAACCGTTCCATGAAAGGAAATGGTTGTAGCTTAACTCAAACTTGGGATTTAGGTGATCCCACCGCACCATTAATGCCACCTACCTGGACGGGAGTCCAGCGTAGCGAGCCGGCAACCGGCTCTAGGCTACAAGTCCGAAGACAAGTCCTTAGGCGGAGGGCGGATCTGATTCAGATACCGTCCCCCTTCTCTTAGCATGCATGACGGAGTCAGTCCCGGGTTCCTCGCTCAAGTTCCAGTTAGTAAAATCTTACACTCCAAGTGTTAGTTAAACCTTACCAGGTGTTAACCAACCAACAACATTAATACTCAGCCCTAATCCAACCTCAGTAAGTACTAAACTCAATTAGTAACAATCTCAAGTCTCGTGAGTTAGTGTAAAGAAAACACATACACGACGAGAATAATATTTACCGGTTGCATGCTTTATCTTGTCTTAGTCACAGCAATTAAACAGATAGCACACAAGCGAGGGACACCTCGTTAGCAAGCAGGTCACAAGAAGGATTGTACCGTTCACCGTCGACCGTTGTTTGATTAACCTTCTTCGGGGTCCCAATTCACAAACCTAAAACATCGATTCATTTTTAGGCCGTTAGTTATTTACAACTTACTCAACTTACTTAGTCCCTATAAATCCCCACTCAATACCTCTTAAGCCTTTGCCTTTTAACCTTATAAACTTAACTTTAAACATTAGGGTTTATACTTATTCTTAACTTAATTACTTAGTTCTTAGGGTCCTAATCATCAACATCCTATTAATGGCACACCTTAATACCAATTAACATCCTTAGAAATAAAAAATTTCTTTTTTTTTTTGTGTTAAGGGTCGACCGACCCACCGACCGACCCAACCTATGGGTCGGTCCGTTCCAGTAATTTCTGGTTCAGACAACAACCCTAGACCGACCCACGACCGACCCATCCTTTATGGGTCGGTCCATTGCCGAAACTTCCCGTCTTTTGAAAATTCTCCGACCGACCCAAAGCTAACCGACCGACCCAAAACCCTCTGGGTCGGTCCTTTGCCGAAAATTTCCTTCGTTAAATTTTGCCGACCGACCCACGACCGACCCATCCTTATGGGTCGGTCTATTGCCGAAACATTTCTGCTGGGTTAGCAAGGTCCGACCGACCCAGAACTGGGTCGGACCCTGGGTCGGTCCACTACAGATTTTTCTATTAATATGTTCTTTCAACTCCAAACTCTTCCCATGCATATATTATGTTCCAACCTCATTTAGGTCCCTCAAATACACTTTAAACATTCCTCTAAAACCATTAAATCACTCAAAATATCCACCTTGATCATTATGCATTTTTCATTGTAATAATGCCAAACTTCTTATAATGTTTTTCACTAGGTTTCTAGGTGGTGGTTCACACTATTGTAAATCTCTATGCCAAAGTTTTCTCATCACCATCACATCATCTCCCAAGCATCTTTCATCATCTAGAACTCTCTTATGCATTTACTTTCCTTCGCGAGCTTAAGCTTCCATTCCCTCAACACATTATTTCCTTCCTAATTGTTCCATCTTTTGCCTAAGTCCTAAATACTCAAGTACATTCTTTTTGACTTCTAACTCCTTCATAGTGTTGCCTAAAAATTTATAACTCATTAAAACACTTAAGCTCACCCTTTTTCATTAAGACAACCCCTAAACTCCCTTAGTCATGAAATCTTTAAAACATCTTAACTCTTAGGTTCTTCATTATATTTTGCCATGGGTTCTCTAGTATATTGTTACACACCCAAACATTTGGCTTTTCTCATCATCAAACAACCAAGATCACTCATATCCTCATTGCAACATCTTAACACACAATACACCAAAAACTACACCACATCAAATATAGTGCTTAAACTTAAAATGCTTGGCACTTAGGCCCTTAAATGACAATAATCTTAATCACTGAATTTCCACATATATTTGCCTTCAACCTGCGAATACACACAACAAGGCTCCCATTGAAATAAAATGCTTCTTGTAATTCATCACCTCATTGTTTAACTAAGTCTTTTTCTCATTTGTTTAGTCACTAGTCTCAATATAATAGTATTCTTTCTCTTAGGTTTATAACTCCTTCCCAAGGTAAACTCTACACTAAACTTATCATATATCTAAATCCCATTCCCTTAAACAACAAACACCTTAAGGTAAGTAATTTACCTTGTTCTTTCTCAAGCTTCACAAAACTTTCCTCCTTAGTTCTTCCCTCTTCAATTTCGGTCACCAATATAAAATTCCTTGCCAATACTTAAACAATGTCCAATGATTCTAATGAGCATCAACAACTTATTAACCTCAAGGAATAAAACCTAGGTTTAAAAATGTGTTTTTAGGTTTTAGATTGATTGTTTTACCTTAGTTCCTCAAGGCAAGCTTGGGTTTGAAGCTAGAAGGACTCCTCTCTCCCTTTGAAGAGTAGAAACAAGCTATGACAAGGCATCAAAATGAAGCCTCAGAGTATGATATTTTCGGTCAAGAAGAAAGGTGATGGGAAACCTAGATTTCTTGCACTTTCTTTACCTTAAGAGAATGGAGATGCCAATGGAGTCTCAAGCTTGAGTTCCTCCTCTAATGGTGGTTTGGCTTGGCACCAAAGTGAAGCTCTTGGATTTTTGAAAAGATAGAAAGATGGAGCTTGAGCTAACTAAGAAGAATCTATGCTTTGTTTTGGATTTGGAGCTAAAATGAGTAAGTGGTGTGCAAGAGAAGAGGAGCTAGCATGGGGAAGAAGCTCACGTTAATGGAGAAGGGAGAGAGAGTAAGAAATCGTGGGAACCAAGGGAGAATGAAGAAGTTAGGAGAGAGAGAAGACTAATGTGAGATATTTGTTCCTAAAGCAAATAGTGACTAGTACATCCCCTCCCTTATTATCAATATTTCAATCTGTGTTGTGACTCATTCCCCTCCTTATAAAAACCGGCCACCCTTAAGTAACCAAGGTTTATAGTCCTTGTTGTCAATTAACTAATCTATGTTTACTTATGTTACAAACTAGCTTAATTTAAATCATATTCACAAAACAAGGCACTTGTGTGAAATTTTTGATTTCCCACTAATATAGCCTCCCAAATGTGATACTATATAGTACACATATATATTTAAGAGTAATGATGGACATTAGCCATTCAAAAACTCATTTACAAGACAATTTTTCAAAAAATGTGCTTTAAGACTCTTAAAGCACATTTGTGTTTAAATTGTTTTCAAGCTTGGTTTTCTTTGGTAATTGTTTTAAAATGACCATTAGGATATACTAAGGTCTTAGAACAATATTTGGGTACTCTCCCAAGTCTCTCCAAGCTTAAAGCACGTTTTTGCTAAACCGCACTTCGGTGTTTCCTTATATTTCCTTTGTTTAAAATGTTTCTAAATATTCCTAAGGCATTCTTTAGCCTTCTTATACCTTAATTAATCACTTAAAACACCATATCTAAGTTTGGGGTATTTCAGCTCCAAATGTAAAATAAAATACATATTTGAACTCCCCTCTTCAAGCTCACATTTCTATCCTTTCAAAATCCGAAAATGAGTAACTATCTCATGGGTTTTCCCCATTTGAAGAGAAAGCACACCATTATGAGCTTGGGAGTCTCCTCTTTCCAAAAGGTAAAAATCTCCATGAAAGACTCACTTTTCTCCACCTCTTTGGTATAGCCGATTGCCTCTCTCTCTTACTTTTTTTGCTCTTGTCTTGGAGCTTTGCTTCACCCTCCAATGGTGGTGAGAACATCTCTTGAAACCAAGGGCTAAAAACCCTCCTAAAGCACTCCAAGGTAAACCCTAGAATTGCATTTTAAAAACTTCAATGAATTAGCATAAATCTAAGGGTTAGTGATAATTATACTTGTTGTGTGCTTGGGTGAGGGAAAGGAGTTTGGAACTCTATTCCCCAAAAAACCGATTTGGACAAGAAAGAGAGGAAGAAGAGAAATGGAAAAGAAAGAAGGAAAAAAAAATAAGCTCAAGGTAAGAGCTCCTTCTTAATGCTTAATTTAATGCATTAGTGTAAAGGGAATGGGTAAACAAATAAAAGAACCTAAACTATTGTACTAGTATTGTAGTTGTGAATGTTTGAGTATTTGTGAGCAGATATGTGGATTGTAGGCCTTAGAGCCAAATGAATGGAGTATGTGTATTAGTATTGCTATTTGAGGAAGTAACGATGTATTGGTATTGTAATTGAGGAAATATTAGTTTATTGAGATTTTGAATGTGTGCTGGTAGAACCCTTGTGGTTTGGCTAGAATAGAGATGAATTTGATGAGGAAGGATATGTGTGGATAAGTAAGGAAAGTAGGTGAACTATAGCAAAATTTTGGTAGGAATTGTGCATTAAAGAATGACTTGGTGAATGGGAGAACCAAGGGATGTGTTGGGGTTAGTAGAGATGTTTAATGACCATGGATTGGTAATTGGGGAATGAGGATGAAGCATGTAAAATCTGTAGCAAGAGGTATTGGATTTCATTGGAGGAATTAGGAAGAATTGGAGTGCAAGGCTTAGTAAAATGAATGTTGGACATGGGTATAGGTATTGTGTTTGCTTGGAAAGGTAATTAGGATGCTAGGAATGGCATTGGTTGAGGAAGTATTGGATGAGAGGATTGAGTTTTAAAATCTGTAGCATAAGTGTAAAGAAAACTGCTACATGTGTTGAAAAAGAGGTGAGGATAATGGTGTAAATTGATTGATGGATTTAGTAATGGATTTGGTGGACGAATTAAGGTATTTTAGGGAGCCCAAATGGTGCTAAAACATGTGGGATTACATGTAGGAAGATTGGGGAAACAATGGGCAAAGTATAGAACCGAAAACAGATTTTTAACCTGAAGTACTGGGCCGGACCGGACTTGCAAGTTCGGTCGAGCCCAGAATCACAAAGACGGGAACCTTCTGGAATGGACCGGACTTGCGACCGGACTTGCAAGTTCGGTCGGACCAGAAAATTTTCCCGTCTGAAACCTTCTGGAATGGACCGGACTTGCGACCGGACATGCAAGTTCGGTCGGACCAGAAAATTCTCCCGTAATGAGAGCTACTGGAATGGACCGGACTTGCGACCGGACTTGCAAGTTCGGTCGAGTCAAAAAAAAATATTTTTATTATATGATTATAATAATCATATGTATATATATATATATATATATATATATATATATGCCTATATACATATATGCATATATATGTAGTAGTACGCTATAAATGAAGTAGTAAAGGTAAGAAAGTAAGTATATGAGTAGGAAAACAAGTATAAAACGTAACCAAGTAAGTCGAGAGTATGAGAACATTAAGTACATCGGGATAACGGGGTAAGTACGGGAGTAGTAATTATTTGTGTATCGTAAGAGTATAGTATTAATAATAATGTTGGAACATTATCAGTGGAACAAGTGTGAACCAAGGAACGAGGGAACACATGGTAGAGCTAACCCCGGTGAAAAGTATGATTTTCTCATGCCCCGTATGCTAACCGAGTTACGTTGATTTGTGTGCTGTATTCCGGCTAATCAAGACTAAAGCATGAAAACGGTTTATTGCCTTTCATTGTATGTCTTGTTGTATGTTGTGTGAGCTAACCCTTCTTGATTGATTGAGTGGCTTCACTTAGTGCGTAGACCGACTCATAGATGAGTCTTGTTGTGTAGCGACTCGTAGTAAGAGTCATGTTGTAAACCAATGGAACAGTAACAACGCACTAAACTAGCAGATCAATAAACAATAACGCAAACCTATGAACTCACTAGAATGTGAGAGAGTGTACGGAAGTAGTAACCTTCCGATAACGGTAGGAGAACCGAGATGAATAATCCACAAACAATAAGTAGTGGAAGTATATAAGTAACCTCTATTAGAGGAATTAATCTTGGTGCAAGACATGAACCATGAGAGTAGTGAAGAATGATGAGGGATCTCCAAACCCCTTAGCAATTAGTCGACCCATTATGAGAGGACCCGACTGATGTAAGTAATGCCCCGAACAGGAGAGTATTCGATACGTTGGGGAAACCCTTAAATCTGAGGATACTAGACGGAGGTAATTCCCTAAGCTAGTGGAGGTTATCAAGAGAGATACTTCTAAGCTAATCCATGAGATTGTAATATACTCTGAGAGAAGAGTGTAGGGAATTTGAGTAGTCCGGTAAAAACGGACATTTGAGTATTTGAGGAGCTAAGCGTATAGCCCTCGTATTGTAGGTCCGGTGGCGAGTCTTGTGTATGACTCCGCCCAGAGGCCAAAGTAATGAGTAATGAGTATTGCGTATGTATGAGTAAAGTATTGAGTACTGAGTAAGAAGTGAGTATGAGTATGTAATGAGTACCGAGTATTGAGTATGTATGAGTAAGAATTGAGTATTGAGTACGTGTGAGTAAGTATGGAGTGTTGAGTAGTGAGTATGCACAAGTATAGTAACAAGTACAGAACAAGGATCGTGTGCGAGTAAGGTATTGAACATGGAGTGATGAGTATGCAAGAGTAAGGGGTGAGTATGAGTAGAGTAGCGAATGCCAAACACCGTACGAACAGGGTAATGAGTAGCGCAACGAAAGAGTAATGAATAAATAACTAATACGAACGGTTGACTATCGAATCGTCTTCCTTAGTAAGTATTGGACCTTGTATGTGTATGTAGGTATTGTGGATTGTATTGTTGTAGCATGAGTATGTATGTATGTATGAATGTAAAATGAACTCCATGTATACCCGACCCCAAGTAGTCGGCGTACCGCGGTTAGCACGCGGTATATGCGAAATTCATATTCAGCGTAAGCTGACCCCCTAGGGGGAACGTTTTTAGTGTGCAGGTACTCGAAGCTGACCACCGTTCGAGAGAGTAGGACGGGGACTGCTACGTAAGCATGGGTAGTTGTATAATAGGGATTGTAATTGTAATGTATTGCGAAAATTGGAAGTTCCAAACTGTATCGGTAATTTAAGGATTGTAGTAGACTCGGTATAGTAATGTATTGGAAGTTGTAATTGAATTATGGTTGAGTATGCAAGGGAAGGTATTGTATTGTGTAGAGTACTCGGTATGTTCAACTCATCAGACCGATAGTATGTAGTATTGTAACTCGCCTTGTTAGTCACATGGGTGACTAACGACATTGTACACCCGCCGTTGTGTATGGAGTATCCGCTGCGAAGGTAAGTATTGTACAGTAATGACGGTATTAGCGGTAGGGGTGTTACAGTTAGCAAAAGCATCATTTGTAGAACACGCATGTTACAACTTACTGTGAGTTCGGGTTTTTGAATCATATTTTATTATGAGTCCCACAAAATTTTAACCTTATTAAACTATGAATGGTAGAGTATTAAGGTTGAAGGCTTAGTAATATAGCTTTTTATGGGTTCAATTACTTTCATTATCATTCTAAGCTATTTTTCCTCTACTTATGTCCTTTGAATGTTTATTATAAAGTTTGTTTACCTAAGTGAGGCAACTTATGGTTTTTTAAACGACTTTTTACTGAATTTAAAAAGCAAATTAACCTAATCCAAACTAGGGTTTTGAAACTCAAATTAGATCAAATTTGAACGCCGTCCATGACCACAGAGCTAATGTCTGTGACCACTAACCTAAATCGAAGAGAATAATTAGAAACCCAAAATTAGCATATTTAAAGTTAACATTAAAGGAAAATTCAATAGATACCACTAAAAAGTTTGTTAATTCATTATACCATATTATACCACATAAATATACCAAATAACCTCTACTTGTTTTTTTTGATAAACATTGGGATTTCATTCATTCAGAACATTAAAAATACATCCAACATGAGCTACAGAAATCACTCCATGCCAGAGAGCTTACAGAGACTTGAGTACTACTCCCCACTTCGTTCTGCTGCTTATAGCAAGCAATATCAACAACTCTTAAACTACTTCTAACAGTAGTTAACGAGACAAAAAAATGGCTCCATATCAGCCCACGAATACGTTCAGTACTAGATACTAAATCAAACTTAAACTTACAGACTGCATTATACCAAAAAAGAGAATCCTCCCTGTTCTTGTAGAAGCACCCATGCGATATACTAAGGTAATCAACCTGAGTCCTCATTTGGTTCCTGAAGCACACACTGTGTTTATCCTCACTTAATACCAGCCAAACTGATAGAGAAGGATTACCACTAGACTTAACCTCCAGACATGTACTCCTCTTGATCGATCTACTCGTTAGCTTAAAACACCAGCTGAGGCTACCCATCTGATAGATAAGCTCCAAAGCCATTTGATGTGTTAGAAGACTAACCATATGCACGATAACTGTGCTTGAAATCTTTCTGATTGGAAACAGAGCATGGAACTTTGATATGTGATGATAAAGCATCAGGTCACTACCCCTAATCACCTCCTTAGCACTTGTGGAAACTAGAAACTTAAAAGCATCTATCACGAGGGAGTAAAACTGTAAGCTAAAAACCCAGAAAAAATAAATTTTCCACTGAAGAACCAACACAACTCGTGTGCATTTGCTCCATTCAACATTCTTCTCTTGATACTTCAAAAACCTAGCAAATCTGACAGCTTCAGCAACCCTGTTTGACCAACAGCCCCCCATCATACAACAACTGACCAACTTGTTTCACAACACCAAAGGGTATACCCCCACAGAAGCACACACACAAGCAAGAGAGACAAACAGCTACACACTCCACACCAAATCCAACAAGGGCAGCACTAGAATAGACAACACAACCCAATTAACCACTGAACCAGACCTGATAACCTACATGCTCACCAAAATCGCTTCAAAAAGGCTTAATCTAACAAGCACCGACGACCAACACTTCCACACAATCAGAACCAAGACTATACCAATCCTTTCTGAAAACCGATGCAAAACCGACAAAACTGAAACAACACTGAAGACCCTAGCTAAGCAACACCATAGCAGCCCAACAATTCGACCTCACTGACCAACAACAAGCAAGAAAAGACTAACCCTGCAGAAACTGAAGCTAGACGATGACGACGACGAATCTCCACCCAGCCACCAGAGGAAACCTGCACCGCCACCTACGAACGACTTTCGTCCTCTAAACTCGCCACTGCCGAGATCTGAAACCACCAAGCGAATAAGATAGACCACTACTGAGAATGCCAGAGATGGAGATAAAGTCGACGACCTTCAACTACCCGGAAAAGAGAACAAATCCCGCTGTTTCCAGACGAGAACCAAGAGAACGAAATTAATCGTCTCCGAATCGCCTCCCAGGGAGAGCGAACTACTGTTTCAACGCGTTTTTGTATAGTGGTCGTCTGGTAAATAACCTCTACTTGTTAATAAATATAGTTCGCATTATACTACATACTTCATTATACCACATTATACCAAATAACCTCTATTTGTTAATAAATATAGTTCACATTATACCACATAAATATTTTTAATTCACAAGATACCACCAAAAATAATAAAAAATAGTAAAAAAATTTAAGTTTGTTAATATATTTGTTAAAACTGTATAAAACACAAAGTACCATATATATAATTTAAAATATATCAAAATATTAAAAAAATCAAAGTATATTATAACAGTAATATCTAAAAGCTAAAAAAATTGATTAAAATAAAAAGTTAAGAGAATGAAAATTCTAATTTTTATAATATTTTTACTCTATCTACCTTAATAATTTCAAAAATATATTGTAAAAAAATAATTTATCATCCCCTTTATTATTATAGCCTATTTTAAATCAAATTTATGGCTTCTCTAATACATTATACATTGTATAATTCAATATATATTTAGAGTTTTTTTTATTATTATATATATATTGTACTTTTCAATTTTGTACAATTTTAACACATATAAAAAGAACTTAAAGTTTTACTAGTTACTTTTTTAATGATATTAGGTAAATTTTTGTGGTATTTTTTAATTAGAAAAATAAAGTGATATCATAAAAAATTTGATTATCATAGTCTTAACTATTTTTTTTATTTTGGGTTAAAATTATTAATAGTATGATAGTCTAGTTTTTTATAATATCATTTTATATATTTTAATTCAGAAAATACAACAAAAATTTAAATATTACACTTTAAAAAAGTATCTAGTAAAAATATAAGTTCTTTTTATATGAGTTAAAATTGTACAAAATTTTATTTAAAATGTACCATATATACATAATAATACAATATCTAAAAATATAAAGAATTATAAAATGTATACTATATTAGAGAAACCACCAATTTGATTAAAAGAAGTCAATAATAATAAAGGTAATGATAATTTAATTTTTACAATATTATTTTCATTGTTAACGTTATAAAAAATCAAATTTGCATTCTCTTACCTATTCTTTCTTCAATCAAGTTTTTTAGATTTTAAATAATACTATTATAATATATTCTTATTTTTTATATTTTATAAAATTAAATAATATATATGGTACTTTTTATTTTATACAATTAACAATATATTAACAAACTTAAATTCTTATTTATTACTTCTTTTATATATTTTATTAATTTTTGTGGTATCTTGTGTATAAAAAATATTTATGCGGTATAACGTAACAATATTAATGAACAAGTAGGGGTTTTTTGGTCATAAAAAGCCATGTTTAGTAATTAGTGGTATCTGGTGAATTAATTTTTTTTTGTGATATCAGAGTTTAAAAAAATTGTGATTTTTTGTGAATTAACAAACTTTTTAATGGTATCCTGTGAATTTTCTTTATAAATTTTAACAGATTTAAATTTCTTTACTTTTTATATATTTTATTAATTTTTATGGTATCTTGTGAATTAAAAATATTTATGTGGTATAATGTGAACAATATTTATTAACAACAAGGGGTATTTTGGTCTTAAAAAGTTAAGGTTCCGTAATTAGTGTTATCTAATTTATTTTTTGTGGTATCGTAAAAACTTTTTAAAAAACTGTGAAATTTGTGCATTAACAAAAAATTTAGTGGTTTCTCGGCTTGAACCCAAGGCTCTTAGGTGAGAGCCAAGTATCCTAACCATCTAGACTACAACAAAATTATATTTGCTTTGCTAAACTAGTGTGGTTTATAAGTTCTACATGGATTTACTTCTCCTCACCAAGAGCATGTTACACATCTACGAATAGGATGAATGATATTGGTTAGCCGAGACTGAAGCTAGCTCCAGCCTTAGTTGGTGGTTTCAGTGTTACGTGACATAATAGAGTCACCGTGGTTAACATATCAATATTTGACAGATGTAATGAGTTTAGTTTTTAACCAAACAAAAATTGCTAATTGTCTTCCACTTTTTGAAAAAGTAGCGAATGCTCCCAAATAGTTATACTAATGGTTGGATAAAGATCTTTTCCAAAAAAAAGGTTGGATAAAGATAAAATGAATGGTATTTGTAAAAATAATTTGTAGTATTTTGTTAAATATTATAAATTTTATTTTCACATAATATAACTTTTGAAATACCCCAAACCTTAATGTGTTAATTAATTATGTAATTATAATTTTCTAAGGCTAATTAAGTCCTTAAGATCAGGTGAGAAAAGGAAAACCAAGAAGATAAAAGGAAAAAATGCGTTAAAAGTCAAAAACAAAATAGTGAAAATACATAGCTGTTTATTATTTTAGGAGGTACATAACCTTCATTAGGGTTATAAATATATTTTTATACCTTAATTACACATTAAGAACATGTGGGAAAAATTCCGGAAGAAAACGGATCCAAACAATGCGTTAAAACGCTAACGGAGTCTTAAAGCGCGTTTTTCGTGAAAATCCGAAAACGTGACTTTAAACAGTTAAATGACCCCGTAAAAATAATAGTTGATGATGTAACAATAATTAAACATTAATGGGAGTCTAATAACCATTAAAATTATAGGAATGAGAAAATTCCGGAAAACGGTCCCGGTTAGTGAATAATGCTAAACCGGGTAAATAAACGAGCGTTTTCTGTTAAAGGACGAAAAACGCTCCAGTGTTTACAGTGGTGGGCCGGTTTTATTAATGTAAACAGCTCACTCACATAAGACTAGTTAACTAATAAATAAAGTCAAAAAATAGAAACACCACTTATACCCCCACACTCTCTCTCTCCTTCCTTATTTACTTTTCCCCTCTCTCTCTTCCTCTCTTTCCTCTCTTTCTTCCTCCACCAATTTTTTCTCCTCCCTCTCTGCTGGTTGGACTTTCTTGAGCCCTCCCATGGCTCCCTCACTTTCTCTCCATGTCCAAGCTCCATTTGAGCTCCAAATCAAAAACAAATCACATATTCTTCTTCCTCTCACATTCCTCTATCATCCTCTCTTTTCGGAATTCCAAAAGGATGAAGTTGACCTCCATGGGTTTTCCCCATATGAAGAGAAAATGGCACCAATGTGAAGCTTGGAGTCTCCTCTTCCTTCTAAGGTAAAAATTCCCAAGAAAAAGTCATGTTTCCTTCAACTCTTGGTGAAATCGATTTTTCACCATTTTTGATACCTTGTTTTTCTCCTTGTTCTTGAGCTCCAAATTAACCCTTCAATGGTGGAGTAATTCCCTTCTCGATTCAAGGGTGAGAATCCCTCTTAGAAGCTTCAAAAAGGTAAACCCTAACTTGTGTTCTAAGCCCTTTGATTTAATTGAGTTTTCTAAGGGTTTAGATAATTAATTGAGTGTGTTTGGTGTTCTTGGATGTTGGGGTGGAGTTTGGAAACTCCATACCCTTTTGACCGATTTTGAAGAGATGAGGAGCAAGAGGTGAATTAAGGAGACTTGTGGAATTAAGGTAAGGGATCCACCTTAACCCTTGTTTAAATTTGTTTAAGTGTTGGGATGGGTAAACAAATTAATGAACCCAAGTTAAGGATTTAAACTTATGTTGAAAATGTGTTTAATTGATATTGGAGAGGTTTGTGAAGTAATGGTTGAATTGAGGGCCTTAAGAGCCAAATGTTGGAGGTTGTGTTTATGTTGTGGTTCATTGAGATTATGGTGATTGTATTGTTGTTGATGAGTTTGAGGTTTTGTTATGTGCTGTTAGGACCCTTGTAAGGGTGTGGCTAGACTAGGAATGAGAAGGATGGAAATTGATGATTTGGATGTATAAGGTTTATGGGGAGGTTATGGCAAAATTCTGGTAGAAAATGAGTGTTGATGATGGTTTTATGGATGAGAGAATTTAGGTGTTTACTTGGGTTGTTTAGTGTTGAGAGAGTGCAAGAATGATAGCAAAATGGTGCTCGATGATTTGGGATTTCAAGGAAAAGAATGGGTGTTTGTAACTTGTGAAACAAGGATTGAGTATAGGTTTATTAGAAGTGCAATTCTGGGAAGAATTTGCCTCTGTTAGCTGAATTTTTGGGTATGTCCAAACTTCCGTCCGGACTTGGAAGTTCGGACATGCCCCGTCGTTTTACGAATTTTCTGAGTTTTAAGTTGTGTCCGAACTTCCGTCCGAACTTGGAAGTTCGGACACTCGAAAAATTTTCCCAGGTTATTTTGCTTCGACTTGTGTCCGACCTTCGATGTCCGGACACAAGTTCGGACGCCTGTAAGTTTTCCTCAGATTTGGCCTCGACTTGTGTCCGAACTTGGAAGCTCGGACACAAGTTCGGACAGGTAGAAATTTTCTTTGGATTTTGCCTCGGCTTGTGTCTGAACTTCAAAGCTCGGACACAAGTTCGGACATTCGACAGTTTTCACCCATTTGAGTCTCGACTTGCGTCCGAACTTCGGAAGCTCGGACACAAGTTCGGACATAGTGTAATTTTGACCAAAAACCTTGTTTAAGGTTAGGAAATGATAACCAATGATGGGGATTGATAAGTGATGACGTTATAAGGTTGTTAAGGATATGTTAAGCGAGTTATAATGGCAATTGAGTGGTGAAGAATTGTAATAAAAATGTGAAAGTTAAACAAGTTAAAAATGTGGAGTTATAAAACTACATAACGGGGTTAACCATGGGCGCATTAGTCGTTAAATAGTTATATTACCCCGATGTTAATGGAGATAGTTATCATGTTACCAGTTGTTCAAAGATTTTTAAGGAACATGTGAAGGCACATTAGAATGCACCTTCGGTGACAGGTATGGTTTTCTTGCAACCTGTGTCCTACCGGATTACACCGGCTTGTATGCCAATGTGTTTTTCTGTGTGTTTGCCACCTTGCAAGATAAAGCATGAAATGAGTTTATAGTAATTCATTATTGTGGCGTAGTTAATTCCGATACCGTTTAACCTTAATTATGTGTTAAATAATAGCTAACTGACTTTAGGTTCACATAAGAGATCGGTATTCGGAATAAACGTCCCAACCCACAGGAACGTTCTAACTACGGCTATCCGTGTGTTAGTGTATGTCGTGATTAAGTGTGATGTATGTGACTTGTTTAGTATGTTGTTGTTATTGGATACTGTTATCCGTGCTGTTGAAATGGGATGCGATTTCCCTTATGTGATTAAATGAGTTAGTAAAACTATGTGATGTATGTATGTGATAAGTTCCATAAGGAACCTTTAACTAATAAGGATATGTTATGTATGGTGAGGAATCCGGTCGTTCCGGTCGCGCGCGTGTTGTTTGGGAGTTGATGTATATATGTGAATTAACTCCCATCCTGTTATGTTAAGGGTTGCTTTCCTTCATTGGATTTCGACCTCCCATTAGCTTAGCCAAAGCTTACCTACCCAACTTCCAATCGGGTAGGGGGAAATCATGTGTAATGTTGGTAGGGTGTTGATGCCTAAGTTCGCTTCGACTCCCTCTTTATTAAGTTACGGTTGTTTTTCTTCCTTGAACTACAACCACCCACAAGCTTAACCAAGGCTTACCTACCTCATCACTATTGGAGCTAGGGAGAAATTGCGTGAGGTGTGATCGGTCCTATATGAGGCCGCCACACCCAAGTAAAGAAAATGTATGTATGTTGTGCTCGGGCTTATATCACCCCGACACTCCCTAAGTAAAGTTTATGTTCTCTAAGAAGAATGGAAATAAGGTTGTGTATGTTAATTAGTGAAATGTGTTGTTATGTTGTGTGTGCTAACCTTGTGTTTGTGTTCTGTTAACGGATGTGCGCTTTGAAGCATGATGTATGTGTGTAATGTGTGCATGTTTTAAATAAAATCAACCGCATGCTAAGACGACAATTAGTTGTGCATGGCCCGGTAGCATGCGGGCTGCGGGATTACCATACCAGCAAAGGTGCTGAGCCCCTTGGGGGCCACCCTTTTCTTCTTTTCCTGTTTCAGGTACAAGGAACTGAAAGCCGTTCGAGAGTAGGACGGGGTAGTTGATTGTATGTGGGTAGTCATGAAAATTGTGGATGTGCTGTAGGTGTAGTAAGACCGAAATTGTATCGGCGTTAGTTGGTAATTACTCGGTACAGTTGTAATGTAAGTGTATAATGAATGTTGAACATGGAACAGGATTAATGTGTAGTGGCTCGGGAGTTTAGTCCATCAGACCGGTACGATGTATGTATGTTAGCCTTGTTAGCCACGAGGGTGGCTAACGGCGTGTAACACCAAAGAATTAAGTGATGTTGTGAGTTGAGATTTCCGCTGCGATACGTTATTAAGTGTGTTGTTAGTAGTTGGGGTGTTATAGACAAAAAAACTTTTTATGTAATTAATCATAAATTAAACTTTTAAAACAAGATAGATCGTGGATGTTTTGATAAATTTAAATTTTGTCTTTTTTGTTGTGTATGTATTAGTATTTTCTTGAAATTCTTCTTATTCAATTTCAATAGAATTATCTTTAATACTAAAATATACTTTATTTAACTATAAAATAATGTTTTTTGGATGTTAGAAATAGAGCGCTAACAACGTCATTAGATACACTTAAAAAAAATAAAACTATAACCTCCTCAAAACCAAATGTTGATATAGTCATTAACCCTAAGACAACTAACACCATCTGTTATTTTCCCCCACCAAGAAAAATGAAAACTCTAACACAGTCTAGCCCAAATATTAGGGTAGTGCTCAACCCTCGTATGACTAACACCGCTGAAGATGCTAACACAATCAAAGAAGGCTACCACCATCGAGATGAACGTAGGTTATGAATTCATAAAATGAAACTTTTAACAACAAATGTAAAATGTTCATAAAAATCGTTTATTCTATTAACTTAAGCATAAATTCTATAATATATTCTCATGCAAAAATGTGAAATCCTAAGTTCACTCAATATATTCACAATGCATCTTGTTTCGAAAGCACAATTTTGATGAACAAAAATATAACTATTATAACAAATGGGTTTGTATTTAACAAAGTATAAGCCTTTAAAAATTTCGAAATCTAACTTGTAACATCCTATCTCTAAATCATTACATTTTGCGTGGTCCTTGTAATTCATACTAATCAATTTAATAACAGTTAGCAGCGAAAATTAATTCTACGGGATGTCACCGCCGATGCACATCTGCTGTACAACAAGACTACCATAAATTATACAAAATGTTGTGCATGATTCGATATAACTACAACAACATTTACAACATTTGATCATGTGTACAATTGTAACAGCCTACATTTGTTTTCCAAGATACATACTTAATCAAAGTAGGGATATCTCCCGTAATTACCAACTAAACTTACCCAACCCCGCTCTCCGACTGAGTGTCTTTATTTTCAAATCTGTAAAAACATGGATTGAAGGGGTCAGCCCAACCGCTGAGTATGTTATTATGCAACCCTAGAACCCCTTCAGTTTACACTTAGGTTACTTGGTCAAAGTTAACATGCACACCAATTTATTTCATTCAAGATTCCAATCTAAGACATGCATGTATATAAGGACGCTAAACCAAGTAATATTCACCAATCATGTCATAAACTCGGGTTGCATACACCAATCATAGGTGAGCTCAGATAACAATAAACATATAAAGATTCACATGTTATTCACAAGAAAGCTTCAACAGTATAAGCATATAAGAACTGCACACATCATCCGCAGATAAGTTCAGTTTAACATAAACATATCAAAACTTCACACATCATTCCAAGGTAAGCACCGATAATAACAAACATATAAAAAATAAAAATGAACCAATCTTGAGCTTATATTAGTGTTCAAGCCCTCAGGGCACTTGTGCCACCAATTACGGAATTTATGAGTTCATTCGTTATCTCATAATATATATTGAATACATAAGCATACTGTAGTGGTAGCTTATGTCTCATATTCATTATCCCATAACCCGAATGTATCATCATGGTTAGGATGACACATCTTCATATTATAAGGCAGGATACCTACCACCAGACGGGGTGCTCCGGCCAACGTCCCATTAGGACTATCTGGACTACCAACATGTAGATGAGCATGTTATAACATCTACTAGTGTACACAATGCGTGACCAAGTCGTACCTAGATTTCTCACATAAAATACCCAAATCCACCATTTAATAATGGTCACCATCATGGTTACCTAAGAATTGTGCTTAGGTAACTTACCTCTTGAATACTTGATTCATTAACCTTTACTGTTTAATAATGGTCTTCCATATCTTTGCCTAAGTAAATGTACTTAGGTATTGTAAATAGTGGATATCAAATCCAACATTTAACTTGTTTCCTTGATCACCATTTCACAAGTTTTCTTCATACCATATAGTATATAGTATTACTTGTTTTATGTAAGTTTACATAAATATTCAAGACACGAAAATAACATAACATTCCAACATTGTAACACATCTTTTGCGAGTACAATCATATTGCCAAATTGACATACATATCCTCTTGTCACTCATAAACACATCACATGCTGGTATAACCATATAGTTAAATAAACATACATATCTTCTTATCAACCATTCAAACAATCACACAAACCCAAGACAGCCTCGGGGCATTCAAGTGTCATGATAACATACCTGGAATATGCAGTTTAGAATATAATGCTCTAACCATGTGCATCCAACCATCCAATCTAGCTATGTACATCCAATCATCTAAATCAAGGTATATGCATCTCATTATCCAAATCTAGCCAGGTGCATCTCATTATCCAAATCCTAGATTGGAAAGGAGAGATAATTATTAATTCATCATTGAAATACCCCTAATTAAACTAAACATTGATTAAACATTTAATCAATTAAATTAAGGCCTAAACATGCCTTAAAATCAATTTAAAAACAACAATGGTCAACATAAAGCAAATATTGCACCCTTTGACCGTTTAGGGTAAATAAATACCCAAATGAACTTCTTAGGACCTAAGCTTTGTCCTAAGCATATTAACACATCAATGAAGGCAATGAAGCTGTTGGACAGTACTCCAACATCAAGGACCAGCATTAACATGCTTAAAAGTGACTTAGAGCAAAATATGCTCTAAACAAGTTTTAAAGGTCATGTGACCTCTGTTTGGTTCCAAATCAAATTCATAAGTTTATTAATCATGTAATGGATGTATTTAATCAATTACCCAAGAAAATCAAGCTCAAAAACAAGTTTTAACACAAAATGTGCACTAAGCTTCCTTAAAGCACATTTTTGTGAGATTATCTCCAAAATGAGTTTTGTTTGACTTTAGGGTCTTGAATACCCTTAAATATACTAATGTGACATAATGTACCACATTAGAATATCTAATTCAAAGTTTTTCAAAAAAATCAAAAATATGTGCCTTGATTATGAATAGTACTTTTTATAACAATTATTTCTCTAATCTAGTCAATGGTCCACTACCAATCATTGACCTTGACCATTTATCACCATTTACTTACCATCTCCCCCTTACCCATTAGCTGGTTCCAATACATATATACAAGGCTTATAAGTGCCGATATTATAAAGTAACTTTTGTAACACTTTTAACTACTTGATTTTAATAAACGGTCACCACTTGACCTTTGGCTTGGACCATTCCTTGCCGCCTGCCTATTAAGCCATCTTTGTCCATTTTTCCAATTTAAAAATACCTACCAAGACTAGTGAGTCGGTAGGGATGTCAATCTTGACCCGAACCCGAAACCCGACCCGAAACCGATCCGTAGAAAGCCGGGTTCGGGTTGAGATTTTGACCCGAAATGATTTTTGGTCGGGTTAGGGTTAGGTCATTGAAACCTGCTTCGGGTTCGGGTTGAACCCGCTAACCCGTTACCCGAAAAAAATTAATTAAAAATACAAAATATGTTATATTTAATGACTTAATTAGTATTTAATGATTAATTTATGATTAAAATAAACATTTAACCGATAACATATGATTATATATTGTACATAATAATTAATTAATATTATAGTATTATATGTTTTTTATTAAATAATACAAAATTTTAAAAATAAAATAAATTTTTGAAAAAACGGGTCGGGGTCGGGTTAAAGAAGTACAACCCGCTCCGGGTTCGGGTTGAGCTCAACCCGACCCGAAACCCGATTTTGACACCCCTAGTTACTATCAATTAGATTAGTACACTTTATTACATTTCTTACACCTTATATTATTAAAGTCGTGTAAACTTTTCCCATCTGACTACATGTTGCCGCCAGCTAATGGTTATCCTCTCTTTATTAAGTTAACAAAATATCTTCAAAGCCTTATCCAATAAGGCACTAAAGTCATCCCTTACTACTTTATGAGCTAACTAGTAATTAACTGTCGTACTCCTTCTTCACTTCCCAGTTATTCCAGCCGCCTTCTACCTACAGCAAACCCTCCCTTTTACTGCTCTCTTACCGCAAGCAACACACCAACTTCCATGGGTGATCCCTCCTAATCTAGGTAAGTTTCCATGTCATATGTTAGCTCAAATTCCCCATCCCCTTCTCCTCTTTCTTTTGAGCTGGTTTTCATGAACTTTAACCCACTCATTCAGATGGTTTATGCTGCTAAGAAATGGGGAATTTACGGCTGGAAATCAGAAAGAAGAGGGAATGAAGCATAAGCTATTTCTATGGTAAAATCTTGCATTAACATGCTTACATCTTCCTTCTCCATTTCTGTTTTTTTTCCAGCTTCACAAACATATTTCCTTGTTCTTTTCATGGTATTTCGGCGGACAAAACCACATGTGAAAGACCTGTCAAGACCATGCCATACATGTACTTACGGTAATAATAATAACATGGTAAGTGATGGTCTTTTTCTACTTAATACTACCGGTTGTATTCTTTGTGTTGTGTGGTGTTTTAACACTTCATTTGTCTTCAAATTCCAGGCGTAAACAGCCCACTTTAAGCCACTATAACAAGGTAAATTTATGCCTAAGTCAAACTAATATTATACCTAAATCAACTACTAATATCATTAGACTAATGCTGATGTTTTCTTGGCATATATGGTGGCGCATGGTTGTTGGAACTTTGGAGAAATTCTCCAAGAAAAATTGTGGGAGCTAAGCTTAATATAAAAGATAGCAAAGTAAGAGATTATACCACCTAGATGCTATTTCTAACTCAGCTTATATATTGGGTTATGTTCAACACTAACCTAAGAAATTTTATTAACCAGCCGTGGGCTTTTGGAAGAGTGTGGCAGATTTATTTTCTTGAAAAATCAAGTAAGTATATTAAATATATTTAGTATAAAGTTTTTATATCATTCTTTACATATTTGATGGAAACCGAGGGTTATATGGGTGTGATAAGCCCTAACTATGTGATAAAATAATTAATAACATTTTTGGTTGGTTAGTTTGGTGTTTAAATGACCTATAAGGTCAAGGAAGAAATTTAAGGGGGTAAAATATAGTTATAAGATATGTTGGGTGTGAATAGAGCAAACCGTGAGTTTATATGAATTTTTATAACTAAACTATGTATTATAATGTGGCGTAACATTTTTGGTAAATTAACCTAAGGTATATGTGACATATAATGTCATGGAAATTAATTAAATGATTTAAAACACAATTTATAAAGTGTTGTTACAAAACATATCAAAACCGTAAGCTATATTTTCCTTATGACATTTATAAGTGATTTATATTATATATATTAAGATTTATAATTAAGCCATGTATATTTGGCTACTTAATTTATGTTATATTAAGTTGAAAATGAATTTAAAATAAAAATTAATATTACCATATGTGATTTGGGGTTAGGTTTGTAATTGAATTAAATTTAGAGGCTAAACTATGATTGTAGCCGAAACTTAAGCCTTGAAAACTATTAAAATGAATTTTATAAAGTTATATTAAATTTGGGGTCAAAAATGCAATTTATGAAAATATTGGGTCAAACTGTAATAAATAAAACTTCTGGTCAAACTGAAAGTCAATAGGTCAACAAAGACCATATTAGGTGGTTTGACCAAATTTAATGTCATAAATAATTAATTAATGAGTTTATAATAACATTATAGGTGAAATGTTGAATTTATAAAATGTATGGGGTACAAAATGAAATACCCCAAACCTAAGTATGCTAATTAAACATCAAGTTATGATCTAATAAGGCTAAAACATGCCTTAGAAACATTGGTAGATAATTTCTACCAAGGAAAACACAAGAAAACGCCATAAGAGCAATTTAAGCAAAAATGTGCTCTAAGCTTGGAGTGACTTTGATTAGTACCCAAATATCATTATAAGACCTTATTAACATTCTAATGGAAATTTTAAATCAATTACCAAAGAAAACAAAGCTCAAAAACAAGCTTAAACACAAAATGTGCTTTAAGACTCCTTAAAGCACCTTTTAGAGAAATTGTCTTAGAAATGAGTTTTGAGTGGCTAAATGCCCATGATTACACCTTAATCAGCATGTGTACTAATTAGTATCACATTAGGAAGCCTAAATCAATGGGAAACCAAATATTTCATAAATATGTGCATTAATTTGTGAATAGTGCTCAAATAGTGCTAGTTTAGCATTAAGTCAATATAAGTCAATTAGTTGGTCAACCAAGACCACAAATATCTCAAAATTAAGTAGGGGGCCTGTTTTTGTAGTGGTGACTCACCACATGAGCTAGCATATTAAGGAAAAGAAGATGAAAACTTATAATAGTACTATTTGCTTTTTAAAAGAAAATCTTACCTTTTAAGCCTACCTTCTCTCCTCTTCTTCATTCATTCTATTATTCCATGTTTTCTCCACCTTCTTCATCCTCTCAAACCATAAGAAAAGCCTCCATTGTTGCTTCACCTTGCTTTGCCCACCAAATCTCCATTTTAGCTCCAAATTAAAATCTAAACACATATTATTCTTAGTTAGGTCAAGCTCTTGCTTCCTATCTTTTCAAAGTTGGAAAAGCTTCCTTTTGGAGCCATGGGAAATCGCCATTAGAGGAGGAAAAATTAGCTTGAGGAGTTCATTAGCTTCTCCATTCATTCAAGGTAAGGAAAATGTAAGAAAAATCATGTTTCCATCACTTCTTCTCCATTGCCGAAAATTTACCTCTTAAGGTGGCTTGTTTGCTTCTTGTTATAGCCTTGATTAATTGTTCAAAAGACTTGGGGAGGTCTTGCCTTGCTTCATTATCAAAGCCATTCCAAAATTCAAAGGTAATCATCCACTTTTAAGCTTTAAAACACATATTTTAACCTAAGAATTAGTTCTATGAGTTTAGGCATATTGCTTAGTGCTCATTAGGTTGTTTGAATGTGGATTAGAACATTGGCAAGAGGATTGAAGTCCTTGCCGAAATTCAATCAAGAAAACCAAAGGAGGGAAGTAAGAGAAGCTTGAGAAAAATAAGGTAAATGTTTTACCTAATGGTGGTTTAAGGTTTTAAGGGATGAGTTTTAGATAAGTACTAATGTAGCTTAAAGCTTACATTATGTAATGGGTTATATAACCTAGGAAAAAGAATTTAAACAAGCTTGTGAACTTGTGACTAAGGAGCCAATGGGAATGAGTTAGTAAGATAAGTATAAGGTGAATGATGAGAACACTTATATTGCTATGGGAGCATTGTTGTGTGTATTTGCAGGTTGAAAGCTTTTATATGTGGGAAATTCAGTGTTTAAGTTTAAGTCATTTAAGGACCTAAGAGCCTTAGTGCTATGCAATTTAAGATTATTGCACTATATTAAGTTTGTTATGATTGGGTTGATTTGAGTGAGAAAATATGATGACTAAGGATTTGATGTGTGTGAGATGATTGAATAAGAAAAACTGTGCATATGGGCATGATAATATACTAGAGGAGCTATGGCGAAAATTTGAGTAGAAAACAAAGTGTTTAAATGGTTGTTGTGAATTAATATGACCCAGGGTCTACTATGAGTCATTAAAGGAAATTTGAGTGAAAATAAGTTAACAACGGTGTTCTTGAGGATTAGAATGACCTAGAGTTGTCTAGGAGGAATTAGAGGTTAGGAGGGTGTAATTTGTGTGCTAAGATTGTGTACAAAGGATTTGAGTGTTCACGATTGAATTAAGGGTGCAAAACTAAATTTTCGGTGTAGTAATATACTAAGGAAGCCATGTCAAATTTTGGAGAGGAAACTAAGTGTTTAAGGTGTTCTAAGGAGATTTTATGACTAAGGATGTTCTCGTAAACATTAAGGGTTGTTTTGGTGGAAATGGATAAACTATGGAGTTATTGAGTACTAGGAAGACCTAGGGATGTCTAAGAGGGACTAGGGGTTACAATGGTGAATTTAAGGCACCAAAACCAAGGTTAAGGAAGCTAGGAAACTTGTACAAAGTTTGAAGGAAAAATAAGGTATAATGACTTGTAAGGATGTAAGCATGTGCAAGATTATATATGGCTTTGAGAAGTTTGAGTAAAGCAAATGGGTATGCATAATGATGCTTGAGGAGTAGTTAAGATGGTTGTGAAGAAACATAATGATTAGTTGAGGTCTTAGGCAAAATCACAAGTGGGAAGTGTAAGGAAACAAGTGTTAAGTGTAAGAATTTTGTAAGAAATTGAGTGACAAGTTTAGTGATGATTGAGGAAGGTTTAGTGCATGTTTTAAGGTGTTTAAACATGTGGGAAACATGTGGAAAGATTGTGGAATGAGTGGGAAAAGATTGGTGTAACACCCCAACTACAAATACGACACTTAACAAACGGTTGCAACGGAATTAAAACTCAACACATACCTTAATCCTTGGGTGCTACACGCCGTTAGCCACCCACGTGGCTAACAAGGCTAATACATACACAATGTACCGGTCTGATGGACAAGATTACCGAGCACTACACTTTACATTACCAACCGTTTCTAAACTGAAACAAATACATTTACATTACAACTGTACCGAGTCTATACCTTCAGCTACCGATATCAAGCTTCGGTCTTACATCCCTTACAACTACATAAACAACTAATAACTATCCATGTATATACAGCTACTCCGTCTTACTCTCGAACGGCTGCCAGCTCCAATGTATCTGTAAAGTAATGGGGGCCCCTAAAGAGGGTCAGCACCTTTGCTGGTATGGTAATCATGCAGCCCGCATGCTACCGGGCCACGCACAACTAATTGTCGAGTGAGCATGCAGGTTATTTTATTTTAAGCATGCAAGAAAACTATAACACACAACATGCTTATAAGCACATAAAACCAACCAATAGGATACAACCAGGGGGTTAACACACCAACACTTGTTAGACCCATTACTGTGTTCCTTGACCCTTGAGGGTTTCTGCCTTAAAGGAACTAAATTCTTATTAAACCACACTCACCGAATTGATCGGGTTACAATTAATTATTTCTTGTATTAAATTTCGGTTGATTTTGGTTATCAACTTACACAACATCACCACACACATCCCGTAACAACATGTACACAACACACCACCGTTCCACTTAGAGAACGTACACTTTACTTAAGGTGTGTCGGATTAAATATAGGTCCGCACACCGTACATATTTACTTTACTTGGACGTGTCGGTCTTAATATAGACCCGAGCACACCAATACACATAACATTACTTAGATGTGTTGGTATTAATATAGACCCGATCACACCATACCCAATTTCCCCCTAGCCCCAAATAATGAGGTAGGTAAGCCTTGGTTAAGCTTGTGGGTGGTTGTGATCCAAGAAGGAAAAACAACCATAACATAACAGAATGAGAGTTAATTCAAATATAGACATCAACTCCCAAACAACGCGCGACCGGAACGACCGGATTCCTCACCCCCCATAATATATATATTATATTGTTATAGAGTTCCATTATGGAACCTATCACCTCCATACATCATATAGTGTTACTAACTTGGCTAGACACGTAAGGGAAGTAACATCCCATTCGACAAACATGGATAACGGCATCCGATAAACAACAACACACCCAACCACAATATACAACTAAAGCACGGATAGCCGTAGTTAGAACGTTCCCGTAGGTTGGGATGTTTAATCCGAATACCGATCTCTTATGTGATCCTAGAGTCGGTTAGCTACGGTTTAACACATACTTAAGGTTAAACGGTATCGGAATTATTTACGCCACATTAATGAATTACTGTAAACTCATTTCATGCTTTATCTTGCAAGGTGGCAAACACACAGAAAAACAAGTTGGCATACAAGCCGGTGTAACCCGGTAGGACACAGGTTGCAAGAAAACCATACCTTACACCATGGGTTACTCTACCGTGTCCCCGAGGATTCACTCCAACGCGTCATCTCACGCTCTCCGGGTAGTTTCCAAACAACTGGTATTATTATTCAAATGTTTTATTAACAACAAAATCTTACGGTATGTAAACTTCTATTACTCCCGTACTTAACCCCGTTGTCCCGGTATCCTTAACTTATTTATAAGATTTTAAGTTCACAACTTACACATTCACTCTCACACTTGTTTATACTTCCAATGGCCTTTAAAACTCACCAAACAAGGCCTAAACAACATCTAAAACCATTACCAGTCACTTCCCCATCATAACAACACTTAAAAACACATTTTGGTGCATTTTTGGACTGGTCCGGGTTTGTGTCCGGGGTTGCAAACCCAGACCAATCCCGGAATTCACTTTCTGCCAAGAAAATACACTGGTCCGGGTTTGTGTACTTAGATGTAAACCCGGACCAATTTCTGAATCAAGTTTCTGGAGTGTTTTAAGTGTGGTCCGGGTTTGTGTACTTGTTTACAAACCCGGACCAAGTCGGTAGGTGATTAAATTGACAGTTTTTGACCTCTTTTCAACCCCTAATTCACCTCCAACCATTTCCTAAACTTTCCACATGTTTTCTACATGTTTAAACACACTAAAACACTCCTTAAATACTCCTAAAACGTTGGTCCAATTCACCACCCAACTCTTGTTCAAATACACAAAATTTTCTATTCCCTCTATTGCATTATGCACAACAGTGCATTTAAAACTTTCTTCAGATGTTTCACAACCTTCCACTAACCTTACGAAATCCATCAATGACCATTACAAATCATTCCTACATAAAAGCACCCCTAAAACCCACATTCACTCCTTGTTTCACAAGTTATAAACACTAACTCTTTTCTAGCATTTCTAAGCTCCTCATATGTAAATTGCTACAAATTTTCATTCTTCTCTTCCTAGTTTCCCAGATACCATTTCAAGGCTATTAAACCACTCTACACAGCACTACAAACACCAAGGTTCTCCCATTCACCAAGCCATCATCAAAACACTCATTTTCTACCAAAATTTCGCCATAACCTCCCCATAAACCTAACACATCCATTCTCACCTATTCTCATCCTTTTCATTCCTAATCTAGCCACACCCTTACAAGGGTCCTACCAGCACATAATAAATCCTCAAAGTCCATCAGCAATAACATAACTCCAAAATCTCAATAAACCACAATATAGCACAAACTCAACTCATCTGGCTCCAAGGCCCTCAATTCAAACCATTAATTCACAAACTCTCTCTCAAAATCAACTAAACACATAATTTTTTTTATTTTGGGGTTCATTATTCAATTTAACCCATCCCAAATTCTTAGACAATTGTAACAAGGTTTAAGGTAGATTTTTCTTACCTTGAACATTCAAATCCTCTTTTAAATTCTCCTCTCCTCTTCTCCTCTTGATGCAAAAATCGGTCAAGGAAATGTGGTTGCCCAACTCCAACCCAACATTCAAATCAAAGAATGAGTTTAAGCAAAACACTTAATCTCATTAACTAAGAATGCTTAAGGCACTAATTAAGAGATTACCTTGCAAAACCCTAGAGTTGGTTTCCTGCCATAAATCATAGGAGGGCTCTAATCCACCATTGGAGGCTTGGAAAGATGCTCAAAACAGAAAAAGGAAACAAGGCATAAGAGGCAAAATCGGCCACCCTTAGGAGATGAAGACAAGATCGGTTTTTCTTGGAGACTTTTACCTTGTTTGAAAGAGGAGACTCCAAGCTTCAAGATGGTGCCCTTTTCTCTTCAAATGGGGGAAACCCATGGAGATGAAGTTCATCCTTTTGAAATTTCGAAAAGAGGGAAAGATAGAGGATGATGAGAGGATGAAGAATATGTGATTATTTTTGTGATTGGAGCTTGTATGTAGCTAGAGCATGGAGAGAAAGAGGGAGTTGTTATACCCAAAATTTCAACCCCCCGGAAGAGAGTCTCTACTAATACGCTAGTAGCGAAGGTTCCCAGTTTGATTGGCACATTTCAGAGTACTAGGAACAGCTTAGTCATCTACAGGGGCGTTTTCGTAATTTTTCAAGGCACCTAAGCCCTCTATAGGCTTTCTCTCTCCTCCAAATAAGGGTCAAATCAATTCAAAATGCTTTGAAATTTTAACTCATGATAGAGGATGATGTTTGAAGCATAATGGCGTTGGAATTTTGATTTTTCGAATTTCTAATAATTTTCTAGCAATTTCTGATTGAATCTGACGAGCAATTGAATTTAAAAATATCCCAATATCCAAAAAATTCGATTCCACTTTAGAAAAATCAGAAATATCATCCTTTACCCATGTGTAAAATTTTATAATCTAATTCCTTTTGGAAGCCCTTGAGTTCAAACGTCGGTAAATCTCGGTTTTTACCGGATTTTTCTATCTTTAAGGAAGCCTATATAAGGAACCTTATCCCATGATCAAATCAGAACCTCAAGAACCCTAAGCAATCAGAAAACCTAGCCGTCACAAGTCCCCCACGTTTTTACACCTCCAGGCACCAAAATCACATCAAAAATCCCCCGAAATCACCATCTAAACACACTTTTCAATTCCTAACACATCAACAACCATCAAACATCAACCAAACCACCTCCAAAACGTGAGGAACATCATCAAAAATAACAACCAGAAGCTCGGGTCAAACTCAATCCGGAACCGGCATCAACAGAGCACTCGACGAATACCGACGTGAAGAATCATTGTAAATCCGAAGGTAAAACAGGTAGGAATTCCACTTTCCTAACTCCCTACGACTTTATCGGTCTTATATCGAAATTTGGGTTCAAACTAACCTTTCGTGGCTTCTGAGTTGCTGTTTGTTTAAGCTTCTGCCCAATTACTTGTTTGTTAAGTTTCGCATTAAATTTGATTTCAAATTGAAAACTTTTAAGCACTAACATATTGTAAATCTTTCAGGCTACACACCCATAAAATTTGAGCTCAAAACACCGTCGGGAACCTCCCAAATGCCGCCGTCCGAGGGCGGTCCGCACCCACGGACGCTATGTCCGGGGTCCTGGACGCCTTGTCCGTAAGCCCGGACGCCCCCGGACGGTGGCGGTATTTCAAAAATTTTAAAATTTAGGTTTTCTAAAATAATGTCCGGGACCACGGACATCCTGTCCGTGGCCCCGGACCTTTCAAAATTGCGTTTTCTGTTTAATTCGACTTTTATGTCCACATAGGTTAACTGGGGTCCGTGGGTTCGGACATTAGGTCCGTAGCCACGGACAGAAACAAAATTTGACCTAATTCTGCCTCCGAAACCCTAGTTTAGGAATCTTTTATTTTATTTTAATTTTCTGTCAAAAATGCTAAAAAACACAAAAAACAGAAGCTCGCACACTTAGGTTAAAACGACTCGTAATAAGCCGTAATTAAACTAAGTAGAGGAAAAACAACTTCTAGGGGTAATGAAAGTAATTGAACCCTAATTAAGTCGAATATCAAGCCCCCGAACCCGAACTCTCCTTTCCTAATTTGATCTAGGTAAAAATTAGGTGGCGACTCATAATAGGTTCCAGTGAGCTAGCTTAGGTTTTAATAATTAATGTTATATGACATAGTTATTAATCTTAGGTTATAAGTGGACCTAAAACCCGACTAGATCCTAATCAATCCAATCAACATAGGATATGGTTTAAAAATCGAGGCTCACAGACTGGCGACTCTGCTGGGGACAAATTCTTAATTTTAACTTATTTAATTTTAAGAAAGAGGGATTAACTGGAAAGATTGTTTATTTATGGCTTTATTACTTTGTTTATTTACTTTTGTGCGCACTTTAATTTCTACACCTTTGCATCATATGAGAGCGAGGGTCCACACAAACCGATTTCAGCCCGGGACCCGTTTGAGGGTCCCCTGTCAGGGACTCACACCTTTTTGGTGATGTGAATAAGTGGGGGAAAAGAGGAGGGTGTCGTCTAACCACACCCCCTTAATACCTGGGCTTTAGCCCCAAGCATTTTCTTGGCAGTATCCTTGCCTAGCCCATTGTTTGGTCAGTCAAAGACCCGACCGTAGACGCACACCTTTAGGTGATTTGAAAAAAAAAGTGGGGAAGCCCAAAGAGAATAGCGTGCAAGCCCTATTCCTTTGTGGCGACCTGAGCCCATGCCCCAAGCACCTCTCCAAATCGATCCATACCTGTTTTGACTTTAACGTCTAGTGAGGACATGTTGAATTTGTGTGGGTCTTGTTTACCTGTATGATCGGCCCACTACCCAGCCTAGTAATTGATAGGAACTTTTCCAACATCAACTCAGCCCAACCCGATATCGCGGCTTTATTGTTTGCGGCCCAAAGGCCTTGCTTGATTTGAATGTGTGAGTTATCTGTTCGGGCTTCGACCCAAAAGTTTAGATTTAGGTGATTTCCCTTCTGGCCCAATATGAATTATCCAATTAGTTCTAGGCCCATGAAAAACAAATCCACCTAAAGCGATCCATAAAAATTCATCAGGCCTTTCCTTTTTGAGGCCCATTCTAGTCCAGGAAGACTTTTCACTCGGGTATCATCTTCAGGCCCAACCATAATCACTCGACCCAAATTCCAATTCACATCCAGAACATGGTTTAGAAATCACTTCGGCCCATGCGCTTTATTTCTAGCCCAAACACATTCTGGCCCAAGCGCCCAATTCTCAGAACATTCTGGCTCAAGAACCACGCTCTTCAAACATCTCAGCCTAGGCACCAGTTCACAGCTCATGAATCAATCCGGCCCATGTGCCTCCCTTCCAACTCATTTCGGGCCTCAGTGCCTACCCACAATCTTCGAAACATTCCAGCTCATTTGCTTTTCTTGCAGCCCAAACAAGTTTTTACCTAAAACTTCTTCACGGTCCAGAATTTTAGCTCAATCCACTTTTGTTTTCCAACAGATAAGCCCGAGTCCCAAGTATGGTAGAGGGTGGAAACCTAGTCAGCATGGAGGCCCAGTTTGCAACCTTAGAGCAAAGGTACATGGCTGCCTTTGATGCCATGGAACAGAAACATAGGTCCACCACTAATGACATGGAGGCTAAGTATGTCACCATCATCGAAGAGCTGAAAAGCAAAATCAATTTTTTTGAGGTTGGTCATCAGGAAAACATTTCAGGAAAGATTGCTGACTCTAGGAACGAGCGTGACTACATCGAAGTTAACTCTGTTGAGGCCCAGGATGCACAAAGATTTGTAGGGCAAGTCGTCCCGGACCGCTAACTAACTGCATAATTAAGGAAGGCCCTGAAAAGGATCGAGCGCATGGAAAAAGCTAGCAAGCCAGCTGGTTTCGATTACTCTTCTATGGAATCGTACCCCGAGGTTAATCTCCCTCTAAAGTTGAAGCTATCCACACTTGCTCTATACAAGGGTTCCTCAGACCCGCAGGTCCATCTGGCGATGTTCGATAGGGAAATGTCCATCCTCAGGTTGAATGACATGCAGAAGGCCAAGGTTTTCGCCCGTTATCTAGATGAAATACCTCAACGTTGGTACTTGACCCAGAGGATGAACACCAAAACCTATGAAGAGGTTTGTGAGGCTTTCCTGCACCATTTCGAGTATGCTAAGAATCTTGAAGTCACCAGGTCCGACCTTGCTAGTACCCGGCAGGGAAACAGTGAATCAATGTCTGACTTCATCAAACGGTGGAGGATGAAGGCCGCTGCTATGCCTACAAAAATGGATGAGCAAGAGCAAATTCGAATGATTGTGGACAATATGCAGAGACAATACAACAACGAGCTGAGTTGCACATACTTCCCTAATTTCGACATGCTGATGGGACAGGTAAGAGTCATGGAAGAAAAGATTCACAAAGGCAAGCTGAAGCTGGGACAACCCAAAGCCCAGGGTGTAAGTATCGAGACCTTTAAGTCGGGACCATCCAAAGCAGCTCAAGTTTCATACCAAGTGAGCACCATACAAAAACCCGGTGCTGCAAAGCAGAGCGTCAAGGCCTCACCCTGATCCAAGAGGTTCTCTGCACCGAGACAGTTTACCGACATTGGCCGGCCTCTCAGTCAAGCACTCGTGAAGCTACAAGATCTAGACTTACTACAGCCTCTCACACCTAGTCCTGGGATCACTCAAGCCGGGGAACATCTCCATCAGTTCTGCCAGTTTCATCAACTACCAGGACACAGTACTGACGACTGCAGAGCATTGAAGCGCAAGATCAAAGACCTTATCGGGCAAGGACTCCAGTTTGTTGAATAGGCAAAAGTCTAGTAGTGTTTTGTTTACTCTTTTCAATTTTGTGGGAAGTTTATCACATTTCTATTTTATTGAAGTTTAGATTTTAAAATTTCAGTTTTTGGCCTTTTCAGTTTGTAATCACATAAATGTGTTCGTTCACCTTGCATTTTCAACCAAATCATCTTGCTCATTAGCAAACATTTCTTAAAACCAATGTTCATGAAACGGTCATTTCTTGGCATGAAATACCCCAAACTTGGATATGGTGTTTGAGTGATAAAATAAGATATAAGGAGGCAAAATGATGCCTTAGAAACATTAAGAAACCATTTTAACCAAAGAAAACATAAGGAAACACCAAAAGAGCAATTTAAGCAAAAACGTGCTCTAAGCTTGGAGAGACTTGGGTGAGTACCCAATATTGTTCTAAGACCTTAGTAATATCCTAATGGTCATTTTAAATCAATTACCAAAGAAAACCAAGCTTTAAAACAAGTTAAAACACAAAATGTGCTTTAAGGAGTCTTAAAGCACATTTTTGAAAAATTGTCTTGTAAATGGGTTTTGAGTGGCTAAATGTCCATCATTACTCTTTAATTAACATGTGTACTAATTATTATCACATTAGGAAGTCTAAATCAATGGGAAATCAAAAATTTCACAACAATGTGCCTTGTTTTGTGAATAGTAATTTAATTAAGCTAGTTATAACATAAGTCAATATAAGTGAGATATTGGTCAACAAAGACTTAAGTACCCCTTGTTTCTTAATGGGGGCCGGTTTTTACAAGGTGAGTCACCACCTTTATTAGTTATTAAGTAAACAAATAATTATAAAGCAAAACTACTATTTACTTTACAAGATAAAATCTTACCTTTAATCACCTTCTCCTCATCTCTTCATTCTCTCTAGTTCCCACGGTTTTGAGTTGCTTCTCCCTTTCCATTGACGTGAAGAACAACCCCATGCTATCTCCACCTTCCTTTGTACACTACTTATCATTTTAGCTCCAAAACCAAAAAACAAATTACATATTCTTCTTAGTTAGCTCAAGCTCTCTTTTCTATTTTCAAAACTTCAGAGCTCCATTTTGGTGCCAAGCCAAACCACCATTAGAGGAGGAAACTCAAGCTTGGAGACTCCATTGGCTTCTCCATTCTCTTAGGTAAAGAAAGGTAGAAAATCTAGGTTTCCATCATTTTTTCTTCATAACCGAAAATACATGCTCATGAGGCTTCATTTTAATGCCTTGTTCTAGCTTGTTTACTCTCCAAAGGATAGAGGAGGTCCTTCTTGCTTCATATCCAAGCTTGTCTTGAGAAAGTAAGTAAAACAATCACCTTAATACTTAAAAGCACATTTTTAACCTAGGTTTGCTCCCTTAGGGTTAATGTATTATACTAGCTCATTGGAGTCATTGGATATTGGTTAGAACATTGGCAAGGAGATTTAAGTGGTGACCGAGATGAGCAAGGAAAAACCTAAGGAAGAAAGTTGTAAGCTTGAAAAAGAACAAGGGAAATTACTTACCTTAAGGTGTTTTATTGTTTAAGGGAATGAGATTTAGATATGTGATGAGTTAGTGTAAGGTTTACATTAGAAAAGGGCTATATACAACCTAGGAGAACACCATGACTATACTGGGTGACTTGTGACTAAGGACAAATGAAAAGAGATAGTCAAACAATGATTGAGATGAATTACAAGAAGCATTTTATTTCATGGAGCCTGTTGTGTGTATTTACAGGTTAAAAGCAAATATATGTGGAAATTCAGTGGTTAAGATTTGTCTTAAGGGCTGCTCCCAAGTACCAAGCATTTTAGTTTATACCATATGATGATGTGGTGTAGTTTTGGTGTAAATTGTGTGTAGGTGTTGTGATGAGGAATGAATCGAGTGATCTTGGTTGTTTGATGGTGAAAAACCAAGTGTTTGGATGTAACTATATTCTAGAGAACCCATGGCAAAATTTAGAGGAGAACCTAAGTGTTTAAGATGTTCTAAGGAGATTGCATGACTAAGGAAGTCCTAGGAAGTTTTGGAGGTTGTCTTGATGGAAAGGGTGAGTTTAAGGTGTATAATGAGTTGGAATGACCTAGACATGATCATGGAGGATTTAGGAACCAAATGAATGTACTAGTGTATTTAGGACTTAGGCAAACATTGGTAAACTAGTACAAAAGAAATAATTGTTGGATGATGGTGTCATAAATTGGTGTAGGAACTTTAGGTAGTTGCATAAAGGAATTTTAGGTGGAGAAAGATGCTTGGGAGAAGATGTTATAGTGGTGAGGAAGCATTTTGGCATAGTGGTTATGATAGGTGTGAACCACCACTTAGAAACCTAAAGAGAAACATTACGAGTGTGGACATTATTGCAAGGAAATAAATGATGACTAAGATGGATGTTAATGGGTGAATTAAGGAGTTTAGTGGAGGGCCTAAGGTGTGTTTTAAATGCCCAAACAAGGTTAGACCATGCTGGGAAATGAGATAAGTGTTTAAGGATTTAGAAGATGGGTATTTTGGCCTGTCCGAACTTCCGTCCAAATTTGGAAGCTCGGACATGCCCTGTTGCGATTTAATTTTCTGAGTCTCGGCCAGTGTCCGGACTTCAGTCCGACCTTAGAAGTTCGGACACTTGAAAATTTTCTTTCGATTTCTTCTTGACCTATGTCCGAACTTAGGGAAGTTCGGACGCATGTTCGGACACACGTCTGGTTGCACCCTTTTGAGTCTCGACCTATGTCCAAACTTGGGAAGCTCGGACACAAGTTCGGACGCGGTGCTGTTTTGGCCAAAAACTTTGTTTAAGGTTAGGAAATGGTGGGGATGATTAGGTATTGATGTTATAAGGCTTTTAAGGACTTGTTTGGTGTATGTGTTTTCTTACACTAACCCACGAGATTGAGATTGATACTAACCAAGTTTAGTACTTACTGAGTTAAGAATAAGAGTTAAGTATTGGTGATTGTTGGTTAATACCCGTTAAGGTTTAACTAACTCATGGTGTCTAAGATTTCTACTAACTGGAATTTGAGTGAGGAAACCCGGGACTGACTCCGGTCATGCATGCTAAGGAAAGGGGGACGGTGTCTGAATCAGATCCGCCCTCCGCTTAAGGACTTGTCTTCGGACTTGTAGCCTAGGGCCGATTGCCGGCTCAGCTACGCTGGACTCCTGTCCAGGGTAGGTGGCATTAAGATGGTGCGGTAGGATCACCTAAATCCTAGGTTTGAGATTAAGCTACAACCATTCCCTTCCAGGAAAGGTTTGTATACTGAGAATAAGATAAGGTTAAGACTGAGGTAAGATAAGGAACTGAGGTTAAGAAAATAAGGACTAAGGAGGGGGTTACTAACCCGCTTGATAAGGGAATGCTTGTGTCGTTCATTGTGTGTGAGCTATATATGTTCATTTGTGGATTGTTGTTTATTGCACTTCATATCATGCTTGTGTACTTATCAATTTCCATGCTATCGACAATTAGTCGTCGTAGCCCGTTAGCTTGGGGGCCATGAGAGGGAGTACCAGCATTCGTGCTGACCCCCTTAGGGGGCTGTTTTACACTTGCAGGTAAGAGGCCCATGAAGACGCACCACGAGAGTAGGAGCGGTTAGACTTAGGATGGGTTGTTTATTTTGAGTACGGGTTGCGCTTGTGCACCCGTCTGTTTGTATTAAAACTGATGTAAGTTTGTGATTATGACTTAGTTACTTGAACTCGGTTGGTTGGTGGTGTTAGGTCGGTTGTTTATTTTGGATAAGTATGTAATCGATTAGGCCGGTATGTTCTAATGATCAGACCGTGGCAAGGTCCAGGTGTTTGTTATTTCCGCTGCGACGAAGTCGATTAAGTGTTCAGTTTTGCGATAACAACGTTTGGCTTTGGTTGGGGTGTTACAAAAAGTGGTATCAGAGCGTAGTTACGCTCTGATCAAGAAATACCGGACATGAGTAACCACCGAGTTAGGATATAAGTTAAGGAATAAGTGATGGGTGAAGGGTGTGAGAAGTTAGAGTTAGTAGAGTCAGATGACCACTAACAAGTGTGGATCGTCTTTACCGTCTACGGACGATATAAATTTGTTAACCGAAACAGTGGTGGATGCGAATCTAATGTGAGTTATGCTTGTTCAGATGGCAGGACGTCCTAGAGGAGGCCGAGGTCGTGGCCAAGGCGATGATGCTTCAGAGATACCGGGAGGGCAGACGATCGCAGAGATCGTAGCTGCCGCCTTAGGGCATATGGGCTATCAGCCTGGTGTGGGTGCACCACCTCCACCGCCACAACCCTGGGAACCGAATTGGGTGAAGAGTCTTGCAGACCTTCGACCCGCACACTTTAAGGGGGAGACCGATCCCGCCAAGCTCGAGGTGTACATCTCTGAGCTGGAGACCGCCTTTGAGACCCTTAATGTCCCTGCTGGGATCAAGGTGCGTCTGGCTGCTTTCTATCTGAAGGGGGCGGCAGGCGATTGGTGGAAGCTGGTAAGGGCCGAGCATGTGGCCAATCCAGAGTTCGGCTGGGAGCAGTACACCGCCTTGCTACGAGCAAAGTACTACCCCGCCCATGTCCAGACGAAGAAGCGCTTGCAGTTGGATGCGCTTAAGCAGACCGACAAGATGATGGTGGACGAGTATTACTCAGAGTTCACCGCCTTGCTCCGTCTTCTGCCAGGTCTTGGATATTCAGACCAGATCCTGGTGGACCGCTTCTATGGCGGGCTTAGCCATCGACTCCGCTACGGCATGGGGCCGACGAGTTACACTACCTTGCAGGTAATAAGAATGATTGACATTTGAGTAAGTAAATGAGTAAGATTTAGATTATGAGAAATAATAGTGACTAATACTGTGGAAAGCAGGAGTGCTATCATGCCGCTGCTAAGGTTGAGATAACCGTCCAGCTGAGGGACGAGGAGAATGCTAAGAGAAAGAATGCTGGTAAGAGCACGGAGAGCCAATGGCAAGGTGGGTACAAGAAACAGAAGTACCAGCCTCAGACCCAGAAAAATCAGAACCAAAAGGGGAAGGAGGAAAAGGAGAAGGCTCCGGAAGAGCCATTGAAGTTGACATATGCATATGCAGCCACACCCCTGCGCTCAAGGGCGCCAAAGGGTAAGTGATTGATATTGAGTGAGTTAAAAGACAAGTAGTAACCGTTTGAGAAATGAATACTAATATTATGAATGATCAGGATCTGAGACTGAGAAGGGAGCCGGTGGTGGCTATCAGCAACGCTACATTGTAGGTGGTGTCACAAGGACCACCCCGGGCTCGATTGCAAGGGTAATAAGGTGGAGTGCAACTATTGTGGGGTATACGGACACCGAGCATATGAGTGCTTCTGGAACCCTGATAGCAGAGCCTATAGGCCCGATACTAGGGGCAAGGGCAAGACCGATCAGGGAGCTGGATTTGACGGTCAGAGGAGGGTGCAACAAGCTGCAGACAAGAACCCACGGGTGACCCAGAAGTCGGGACCCACACTACACTTGGTGGACCGGGACGATGAGCCTGAACCCTCATCGAGGCCAGGTACCGCTATAACCACTTAGTAATAAAATTACCTGCTTACCGCATTATCATGCATGCTGGGTGAATAATTGAGTTAAGTAAGAATGAGATGAGATTAGAACTTAAGTAAGAAATAACCTACTACCACTTTAGGAAGCTTCAACATCTGCTATCCAATACCATCTACACCTAACCCGGAGCACACCGACATCGAAACCATAGACTTTCCAACCGAACAATGTCAGGTATCCCCCAGGTATTTTATTAAGGGGATACCTGACACCTGAAGCACAAATAGCCATCATCAGAAGATGCAATCAACTAGGAATGAGACCGGGAGGTTTTTACACACCGGAGTACCCAGGGGGAGCAAGGATGAAATTAAAAATGATGAGCCTAGGCAAGGATTGGAATCCGTATGCCAAGAACTACCAAACCATGAGGATGCAAGATGGAGTCTCACCACCGGGAATACCCGAAGAGTTCCATCCAGTTATTACACAAATTGTGGAAATCGCTCAGCAGTTGGAAGCTGAACCGATTCCAGACATTCAAGCAGACATTTGCATTGTGAACTTCTACGAGAAGGAGGGGCGACTTGGACTACACCAGGATAAGGATGAGACAACGGAGTCTCTCAAAAGAGGGATACCCGTAGTGTCTTGGTCCATTGGGGACGATGCTGAGTTTTTATACGGCGAGCAGAAGCGTGCAGACCGTGCAAATAAGTTGGTACTGAAGTCTGGAGATGTATTAGTTATGGGAGGAGAGTCAAGGATGTTATACCATGGGATTAAGAGAATCAAGCTGAATACAGCACCATCAGCAGTAATCAATGCGACGCATATGAAACCTGGGAGATTAAACCTAACCCTTAGACAATATTAGCCATGTGATGTTAGAATGAGATGAGGAATGAGATGTAAGATTTAAGCACATGTTGTAAACAGGATGGTTATGAATAAAATAACAGTGTTGTTTATATAAATTGTTACGACTCTTGTTATACCATCAATACTCATGAAGCTTGTGAACACAATTAGGTTATGGACTCGGAACGGAAAGTGCGCTAAGCATACTTACAGAGGCACAGGCCGACGCCAGCGGTACTATCCTCACCGGCACCTTTCCGATTAATGGGATTGAGGCATCAGTTCTCTTCAACTCAGGGGCCTCGCACACCTTTGTCTCGGCATCTTTCGCGAGCACGTTGGGGCTAGACGCTGATGAGCTACCCGACTTCACGGTTACGCTCCCGTCTAAGGAGAAGGTTCGTTGCACTCGCTACTACCGAGGAGCCATTGTCAGAATTAAGGGAGAAGACTTTCCAGTCAGTTTTATTGAGTTCAGTGAGCTAGGATTTGATGTTATCTTCGGGATGAACTGGTTGGAGCGGCACAAGGGACGTATCCTCTGCGCCGAGCATAGATTGCTGCTCAGGAGTCGTCTGGGGTAACAATATCATACCGCCAGAGGCCCAGAGAGCCTTCGACTAAGATCATCACCGCCATGGCAATGTATAAGGAATTGAGAAAAGGGAGAAGTGTACCTCTGCTATGTACAGGACATAGAGAGAGACCCCGAGTTCGACCCCGACTTACCGGTAGTGTCGGAGTTCCCCGACCAATTTCCATGGGAACTGCCCGGCATGCCACCCACTCGGGAGGTAGAGTTCACCATCGAACTACTACCTGGTACCGGACCGATATCCAAGGCACCATACCATATGGCTCCGGCAGAAATGACTGAGTTAAAGGAACAACTGAAGGACTTGTTGGATAAGGGATTTATAAGAACAAGTGTGTCACCATGGGGAGCGCCAGTCCTCTTCGTGAAGAAGAAGGATGGTAGTCTCCGCCTCTGCATCGACTACAGAGAGCTGAATGCAGTAACAGTGAAGAATAAATACCCACTTGTAACACCCCAACTACCACTGTACGCATAACATTAAACTGCAGCGGAAAATTCAACTCATCACATTACTTATTTCAATGGTGTTACACGCCGTTAACCACCTACGTGGCTAACAAGGCTAATACATGTACTTTGTATCGGTCTGATGGACTAGATTCCCGAGCAACTGTACATTACTATACCTTTTCATTAACAAACCAATCTACATAAGCCTTCCAACTGTACGAGTATTTACAAATTGATGCCGATAACAGTTTCGGTCTTACTACCTACTGTATATATATATATCTTAAATGATTTCCCATGTACAACGACTACCCGTCCTACTCTTGAACGGCTTCCAGCTCTTGTACCTGAAATAGAAAAGAGGAGAAAGGGTGGCCCCAAGGGGCTCAGCACCTTTGCTGGTATGGTAATCCCGCAGCCCGATGCTACCGGGCCACGCAACAACTAATTGTCGTCTTAGCATGCGATTGATTATATTTAAATCATGCATGCAACTGAACACACAACACAAAACATTTTGCCTCAATGGGCTCAACAAACGGATAATACATCCTTACTTGATGAGTCACTCATGGTATTCATTATCCCTAGAGGTTCCTCCTCTAACGGAGCTACTTCCTTAATAGACGACACTTACCCTTAAATCGGGTTATCCTTAAACGCCTCTTGTCACAAACTGGGATTCATTACCATGATCCACACACTCCATATCTTACAACATATCACATTCCTCACATAACAAAACATAACAACACCTTTCTCGTTTCGACGTACACATGATAACATCGCATTCATTTTAAACACCTAACGTATACATATCATAGCATAGCAAGGGAAATTGCCTAGCACAGTATTAACACCAAAACACATAAGATCGGTTCACACAAGGAACCTTCCACCATAGTTAGTATACATAGTGAGCCTAGAGATTATTGCCCATCTCACGCTAAGCTCGTTACCAACCTCGTTACCGTCCAGTTATATCGAACGGTTAACTTAAACCCAAGGTGTGTCGGATATAGTAATCCCAAGCACACCGAAATAACATTTGTATGCCCTGTGCCCGACGTGAGCAGTAAACTAGCTTTGGATAAGCTAAGGGAAGGTCGAACCAAATTGGAATACAACCTATACATACACCAAGAGAGCCGAACCGGATATGACATCGACTCCCGTCCTCACACGCGTGGCCGAACAACCGGACTCTCACCACCCATTAGTACATCTAACTTATAAATAAGTAGTTAGAGATCCATTATGGAGCCTACTACATCCACACACCCTACGGTATTATAACCGAGTTAAGCACACAAGGGAGGTTCACACACTTGCATTCAACAACCATATCCAACTAACTCACACATAACCGTGGTTAGAACGTTCCCAAGGTTTGGGCCGTTAACTCCGAATACCGATCTCTCCCGTGTTCCTAGTTCTAATTAGCTAAGGTTTAACACTTATTTGAGGTTAAACGGTATCGGAGGCCAGATGCGCCACATAAATGAATTACTATAAACTCATTACATGTTTTGATCTTACAAGGTGGTAAACACTCAGAAAAACACATTGGCATACAAGCCAGTGTAGTCCGGTAGAACACAGGTTGCAAGAAAACCATACCTGTCTCCGGAGTCAAATTTACCATGTCCACTTATGTTCCTCGAGCAATTCTCGAACAACTGATAACATTACATGTACTTTGATTAACATTGGGGTAGCACGATTACTTAATGTCTAATGCTTACAACTTTTTCCCCGTTAACTTAGTTACATAACTTCACTTTTTAACTTGTTTTACTTTTACATTTCAATACAACTTTTCACCCACTTAATTGTCCTTAAAACTCACCTAACATGTCCTTAACAACTTTATAACATCATTACTATTCAATCCCCATCATTACATACATTTCATAACCTTAACCCTGTTTTGGTCCGACCGAACTTACCGACCGAACTTGTCCAAGTTCGGTCCATTCCAGAACCATTTCCGTCAAAATTTTCTACTCCGACCGACCTTGTAAGTTCGGTCGCATGTTCGGTCTATTCCCGAGAGTTTCTTCCCTTGAAAATTTAGCCCGACCGAACTTGCCAAGTCCGGTCCCATGTTCGTCCGATTCCAGTAACTCAATCCGTACACAAAATACAAGCCACCGACCTTGCAAGTCCGGTCCCCAAGGTCGGTCCATCCAGAAGCCAATTCTCGCAGGGTAAACTGGGCTCGACCGAACTTGCAAGTTCGGTCGCAAGTTCGGTCTGCCCCAGACCCTTGTGTTTCCTTTCACATTCAACTCCAAACTTCACCCACATATAACCTAGTACCCCCTAACCTCATTTGGGCACTTCAAACACACCTCAAGACATCCTTAAACATCCACAAACTCATTTTCTAATTCCTTAAGCCTTTACTTATATCTTCACAAAATTCCTAACACTTACAATGTTTTCTCCTAGTCTCCAAGTGGTTTTCATACCTAAAATAACTACTATCCCAAATACTTTCTCTTCATTTCAACATCATCTTTCAAGCCATTCTTACCATCAACTCCTTATGTCATTTCTTGAAATTCTTTTTCAAGTTCACACTTTCTCCTTATTTTACCAAAGTTTGCCTAAGTCTTTACCTAAGTCAAAAATGACTTTGGTACATACTAAAACCACAAGATCATGCCTAAGTCCTCATTGCACTCTAGAACACTTCCTAGTTCATCAAAATTCCTTTAAAATCTTGAACTCCTTATACATTTCCTAAATTTCGACATAGGTTCCTAGCATTTTGTTCACCAAGCACATTGTTTTCACCATTAAACACACAAGAACACTAAAAATCCACCAAGCACTTTATTATACACAAACTTCACCCATAAAGCACTACTTCACAATATAGTGCATAATTTAAATTGCATGGCACTTAGGCCCTTAAAGTGCATAATTCTTAAACACTGAATTTCCACAATATATTTGCCTTTGACCTGCAAATACCTCAACAACACATATGCCTTTACTAGTCTCTTGAGAAACTTTACTAAGTCATTCACCATTTTTCTCTTTAGGTAGCTTAACAAGCATTATAAGCTCATTTCTCCTAAGGCATTAAACAACATTAGGTTAGTAGATTTACCTCCGTTTCCAAACCACTTCTTTCTTGTTTCCTTATAAAACCGGTAAGTATTGATTCCTTTTCAAGTTCTAAACAATAACAAACATTATAATGAGTATTCAAGCTAAAATCTTCATCTCATTGTAAACCCTAATTTTACATTGTTTCAAAACATTAATGTAGTTTTTTTACCTTGATCTTTGAAGAGAGTTTGAATATATATCAGAGAGGACTCCACCTAGTCCATGAAAGGTTGGAATGAAGCTAGAACAAAGTCACACAAAGAGCACCATTATGTGCATTTTCGTCAAGGTATACATGGAGGAAATGTCATTTTTCTTTTAGTTTCCTTACCTTGAAGCAAGGAGACAACAATATGTGAAAAGGTGAGCTCAAGCTCCTCCCATGGTGATTCCTCTTGGCACCGAACGACGCTCTGGGATTTGAAAGGATAGAATTGAAGAGCTTGATGAGAGGAAGAGATTGGTGGTGTTTGTTTTTGATTTGGCTTGTGATGCTAGATTTTACAAGAGGTCAAAGGTAGAGTTTAAATGGTGGTGGTGTGTATTACCGTGAGAGAGCAGCAAGAAGGGAGGTAGAAGAAGAGTGGAGCCATGTGAAATGAGAAAGAAATGAGAGAATTGAAATACCCCAAACCTTGATATGTGGTTTAAATAGCAAATTATGTTATATAAAGGCTAAAAAGTGCCTTAGAAACATCAGTGGACAATTTAAAACATAGTAAAGTGCAATAAAGCATTAAGACACAGTTTGAGCAAAAACATGCTCTAAGCTATGAGTGAACTTGGTTAGGACCCAAAGAGCCTACCAAGACTTAATAATATTCAATTATGATTTAATAAGGCTAAATAAGTCCTTAGGAAACCTTGGTGGGCAGTCAAACCAAATAAAACACAAGAAAATACCTTAAAGTCAATATGAGCAAAAATGTGCTCTAAGCTTGGGATAAATTTGTAAAAGACCTAATGGTCATACCTATACTTTATAAATATGTTAATTAACATATTAAATCAATTACCAAAGAAAACCAAGCTTGAAAACAAGTTAAAACACAAAATGTGCTTTAAGAAGTCTTAAAGCACGTTTTTGAAAAATTGTCTTGTAAATGAGTTTTGAGTGGCTAAATGTCCATCATTACTCTTAAATATACATGTGTATATATAGTATCACATTTGGAAGTCTATATCAATGGGAAATCAAAAATTTCACTTCTAAGTGCCTTGTTTAGGTGAATAGTGACTTTTATAAGCTAGTTTATAACATATGTTGTATTAAGTAATTAAATGAGTCATCAAAGACTATTATACCCCTAGGTAAAGATGGGGGCCGGTTTTTCATGTGTGACTCACCACATTTGAACAAATAAGTAAGTTAAGTAATGACAAAGCAAAAGTACTATTTGCTTTTAGCTTAAATATCTCCAAAAGCAAGTTTTATCTTCATTCTCTCATTTCCCTTCACTTCCAACGTCTCCAACCTCCCTCCATGCTCTCTCTCGGTGGTGCTACAGCACATATACCATCTTCAAGCTTTGACCACTTGTATCTTCTAGCTCCCTTGGCCAAATCAAATTCCAAGACCATATTTGTCTTAGTTAGGTCAAGCTCTACACTTCCCTCTTTTTAAATCTTCAAGAACTCAATTTTGGTGCCATGGAGATTCACCATTGAAGGAGCTTGAGCTCATCTTTTCACATATTCTTGTTCTCCTTTGCTTCAAGGTAAGGAAACTCAAAGAAAAATCAAGTTCCCTCCATGTTTTGTTGTTGTCCGAAAATTCACCATTAATGGAGCTCTTATATTGCCTTGTTCTAGCTCCATTTGAATCTTTCAAGGACTAGGTGGAGTCCTCTCTTCATAGATATTCAAACCCCTTCAAAGATTAAGGTAAAACAACTACATTAATGTTTTGAAATAATGTAAACCTAGGGTTTACAATGAGGTGGAGCTTAAAGCTTGAATACTCATTATGTTGTTTGTATAATGTTTAGTAGTTGGCAAGGAACCAAATGCCTTACCGGTTTTACAAGGAAACAAGAAAGAAATTTGTGAGGAAAAGAGGTAAACAAGCTATCTCAATGTAGTTTAAATGCCTTAGGAAAAATGAGCTTGATTTGCTTAATAAAATACCTAAAGAGCAAATGGTGAATGACCTAGTAAAGTGTTCTCAAGGAGACTAGTAAAAGAACATATGTATTGGTGTATGTATTTGCAGGTCAAAGGCATTATTGATGTGGGAAATTCAGTGTTTAAGGTTATGCAATTTAAGGGCCTAAGAGCCATGTTGTTTAAGGGCCTAAGTGCCAAGCAATTTAAGTTATGCACTATATTGTGATGTAGTGCGAAATGTGTGAAGTTTGTGTATAAAGATGTGTTTGATGGATTTTAGGTGTTTTGAATGAAATAAGGTAAAAACCTAAGTGTTTGGATGTGAGTATATACAAGAGAAGCTATGGCCAAATTTGGGAAAATGTGTAAGAATATCTAAGTGTTTTAAATGGTCTTGGTGAACTAGGAAGGGTTAGAGGTGAATAAATGTTTACTTGAGAAGAAAACATGTATTAAGGTGACTTAGAGTGATGCAAGGATTTAGGTGTTATCTTGGAAGTTCTAGTAATTCAATGTGTGTTTTGAGAATGTATTTAAGTCTTGGAGAAGGTTGTTAAAGGTTTAGAAATGTTGATGTACAAGGAAGAAGTGATGTTTAGGTAAGATGTGAAAAAGGAGATTTAGTTAGTAAGAAAAGGAGTTGAGAGATGATGTTAAGGTGTAGAGGAAACACCTTGGTGTAGTGGTCATTATTGGTGAACTACCACTTAGAAATCTTAAGGAGAAAACATCCCAAGTGCTAGGAATTTTGTAAGAAATTAGTGAATGATAAGATGGTTTTGGTGAGTGATTTAAAGAGTTTAGCACATGGCTAAAGGTGTGTTTGATGTGCCAAATGGTGTTAGGAAGCATTATGAGGCTTTAGGAGAAGTTTGGTGAATTTGGTTAAGTGTTTAAAGACTTGGAAATTGAATGTTTTGCCGTGTCCGAACTTCCGTCCGGACATGGAAGTTCGGACAGGCTCTGTTGGGTAAAGGATTTTCCCACCCTCGAACTGTGTCCGAACTTGGGAAGTCCGGACACAAGTTCGGACGTGACTGTTTCTATCTGGGATTCACTCTCGAACTGTGTCCGAACTTGGGAAGTCCGGACACAAGTTCGGACGTGTGTATGGTTTCAGTATTAGGTCGCGGCTTGTGTCCGAACTTGGGAAGTCCGGACACAAGTTCGGACAGGCCACTGTATGGACCAAAATTGTTGTTTTAAGGTATGGAAATGATGTGTAATGATGGGGATTGATAGGTAATGATGTTATAAGGTTGTTAAGGACATGTTAGGTGAGTTTTAAATGGCAATTAAGTGGGTGAAAAGTTGTATCAAAATGTAAAAGTAAAACAAGTTAAAAATGTAAAGTTATGTAACAAAGTTAACGGGGAAAGTTAAGCATTAGACATTAAATAATCAAACAAACCCCGATGTTAATAAAAACATATGTGATGTTAACAGTTGTTCGAGAATCGCTCGAGGAACATAAGTGGACGTGGTAAAGTGGACTCCGGTGACAAGTATGGTTTTCTTGCAACCTGTGTCCTACCGGATTACACCGGCTTGTATGCCAATGTGTTTTTCTGTATGTTTGCCACGTTATGAGATAAATCATGAAACGAGTTTACAGCGTTATTGTTATTGTATGTTTACGTGCCGATGCCGGTAACCTCGAATGCGCTTGAAGGGCTAGTTAACCACTATTAGGTAAACGTAGGAGAACGGTATCCGGTAACAACGTTTCCGACTTAAGGAACGTTCTAACCACGGCTATGCGTGAGTTGGTTATGTGATGTTTGTGCGTGATGTTGGTATGTGAATGTATGACTCTCTCTTCCCTTGTGTATGTCTAACAAGACTTAACCCAATGTTTGTGATTGTTTAATAAAGTTCAAAGTTGAACTACTAACAAGTGCTAACGGGGGAGTGAGGAGTCCGGTCTGTTCCGGCCACGCGTGTGAGTATGGGGGTCGTTGTCATAGCAGGTTCGATCCTCTCTGTATGTTATGGTTGTTTTCCAATTTGGTTCCCAACCTTCCCTTTAGCTTAACCAAGGCTATTACTGACTCACGTCGGGCCACAGGGGCATACTATTGTTATGTTTGTTTCGGTGGGCTTGGATCACTATATCCGAGACACCTTGTGTTAAGTTAACCGTTCATTTAACGAGACGGTAACGAGTTATGTAACGAGCTTATCATGAGACTGGCAACAATCTCTAGGCTCACCAGTGTATTAGTAATGTTTGGGTCGGTTCCTGAGAGAACCATTCCCGTTATGTTATGTATTTTGTTGTGATGCAATATCTATTGCGGTGTTATGTTGTGCACGTGGAAACGTGCAAAGTGTTGCAAAGTGTTGTTAAGTGTTGTTATGTAGTGTATGTTATATGTTGTAAAATGTGGAGTATGTGGATCATGGATATGAATCCCAGTTGAGAAAAGAGGCGTTTAAGGATAACCCGATTTAAGGGTAAGTGTCGTCTGTTAAGGAAGTAGCTCCATTAGAGGAGGAACACTCTAGGGATATTGAATACCTTGAGTGACTTATTAAGTAAGGATATATTATCCGTTTGTTGAGCCCATTGAGGCGAAATGTTATGTGATGTGTGTTTACTGTTACATGCATGATTTAAATATAATCAACCGCATGTTAAGACGACAATTAGTTGTGCGTGGCCCGGTAGCATGTGGGCTGCGGGATTACCATACCAGCAAAGGTGCTGAGCCCCTTGGGGGCCACCCTTTCTCTTCTTTTCCTATTTCAGGTACGAAGTGCTGGAAGCCGTTCGAGAGTAGGACGGGTAGTCGTCGAACATGGGTAATCATTTAAAGTGTATGTATACAGTAGGTGTAGTAAGACCGAAATTGTTGTCGGCATCAGTTTATAAATACTCGGTATAGATGAAAGGTGTAAGTTGTTGTTGTAGTTAATGGAAAGGGATAGTAATGTGTAGTCGCTCGGGAATCTAGCTCATCAGACCGGTACAATGTTTGTGTATTAGCCTTGTTAGCCACGTGGGTGGTTAACGGTGTGTAACACCAGCGAGTTGAGTTATTTGATGAGTTGTGTATTCCGCTGCAGATTGTTGTTATGTATTTGTTGTTGGATGGGGTGTTACAAGAATGGAGATAAACTTTGCTTTTTGAAGATATTTGTTCTTATAAAGCAAATAGTACATTAATTAGTCATTCTTTCTTTTCTTAGTAAATTAACAAGGGTGGTGAGTCACCACACCTTAAAAAAAAACGGCCCCCAATAGTACCTAGGGGTATTTTAGACTTTATTAATCAATTGTCTCACTTATAATAACATATGTTACAAACTAGCTTATAAAAGTCACTATTCATAAAACAAGGCACATAGAAGTGAAATTTTTGATTTCCTATTGATATAGACTTCCAAATGTGATACTATAGTACACATACTTATTAAAGAGTAATGATGGACATCTAGCCACTCAAAACTCATTTACAAGCCAATTTTTCAAAAACGTGCTTTAAGACTCCTTAAAGCACTTTTTGTGTTTTAACTTGTTTTCAAGCTTGGTTTTCTTTGGTAATTGGTTTAATATGTTCATTAACATATTTATAAGGTATAGGTATGACCATTAGGTCTTATACAATTTTATCCCAAGCTTAGAGCACATTTTAGCCCATATTGACCTTAAGGTACTTATTTGTGTTTTGTTTGGTTTCATTGTCTACCAAGGTTTCCTAAGGACTTAATTAGCCTTATAAAATCATAATTAAATATTATCAAATCTTGGTAGGCTCTTTGGGTCCTAATCAAGTTCACTCCAAGCTTAGAGCCTGTTTTGCTCAACCGTGTCTTAGTGTTTTATTGTGTTTTACCATGGTTTAAATGGTTCATTGATGTTTCTAAGGCACTTTTTAGCCTTTAAATACCATAGTTTAACATTTACACAACATACCAAGGTTTGGGGTATTTCACCACTACCCTGCATTGACGATCTGTTCGATCAGTTAAAGGGAGCATCTGTGTTTTCCAAGATTGATCTCAGATCGGGGTATCATCAGATAGCCATTAAGGAGGGAGATATTGAGAAGACGACATTCCAGACACGATACGGCCACTATGAGTTTACAGTGATGCCGTTTGGTTTGTCGAACGCACCGGCGAAGTTTATGGATCTGATGAACCGCTTGTTCCGGGAGCAGCTGGACAAGTCGGTTGTGGTGTTTATTGATGATATTTTAATATACTCGAAATCTAAGGCTGAACATGAGGAACATCTGAGGAAGGTATTAGAGATACTGAGGGAGAACCAGCTATATGCTAAGTTCTCCAAATGTGAGTTTTGGCTTGACCAAGTCTCTTTCCTAGGTCATGTCATCTCAGATGCTGGGATCTCAGTGGATCTAGCAAAGATTGATGCCGTACGTACTTGGCCAAGGCCGAAGACTGTTACCGACATCCGGAGCTTTCTCGGTCTGGCAGGTTACTACAGGAGGTTTGTTAGGGATTTCAGCAAGGTCGCGAAGCCGATGACCAGTCTGATGAAGAAAGATGCACCGTTCTTGTGGACGACTGACTGTGAGAAATCATTTCAGAGTTTGAAGGACTCACTAACCACTGCACCGGTTCTGACCATTCCAGACGGTACAGAGGGCTTTGAGGTTTATTGTGATGCATCCGGCAGAGGGCTGGGTTGCGTGTTCATGCAACATGGCAAGGTGGTGGCATATGCCTCACGCCAGTTGAAGAAACATGAGGAGAACTACCCCACACATGATTTAGAGCTGGGAGCTGTAGTCTTCGCTTTGAAGATATGGCGCCATTACTTATACGGGGTTAGTGTGACGATCTACACCGATCATAAGAGCTTAAGATACATATTTACTCAGAAGGAGTTGAATCTCAGACAGAGGAGATGGTTAGAGTTCTTGAAAGACTATGACTTTGACCTCCAATACAAAGAGGGAAAGGCCAATGTTGTAGCAGACGCCCTGAGCCGTCGAGCACACTCACTCCATTCGCTAGTCTCTTTCTCCAGCTTGGTTGATGAGGTGCGAGAGGCTCAGAGGACAGATGAGTACATGAGAGAGGTCAGACAGAAGCTGACAGAGGGTACCTTTGAGAGTCAGAAATATGACTTCAGACTTCACGACGATGATTTGATCAGACTTAAGGGCCGGTTATGCATACCACGGGGCAACACGGATCTGAAAGACCGTATACTTAGGGAATCACACTGTTCTTCAGTTTCCATCCATCCGGGAGCCTCTAAGATGTATAAAGACATGAAGAGGTACTTCTGGTGGTCGGGGATGAAGACAGATGTTACCGAGTTTGTCTTGAGGTGTCTCACATGCCAGAAGGTAAAATTCGAGCACCGACGACCGGGCGGAATGGTACAGTCGATGCCAGTTCCGGAGTGGAAGTTCCATGATATCTCCATGGACTTTGTAGTTGGACTCCCCCTACTAGGGGAGGTCTCAACATGATATGGGTGGTGGTGGATCGCCTTACCAAAGTAGCCCGATTCATACCGATGAAGGATACTTGGAAGGTGACCAAATTAGCTGAGTTGTTTGAGAAAGAAATAATGAGACATCACGGGATACCAAAGACCATAGTGTCAGACAGAGATACCAGATTCCTTTCGAGGTACTGGAGAGCTACTAGAGAAGCGTTGGGTACAGAACTGAAGTTGAGTACCGCGTTCCATCCTCAGATAGATGGTCAGACTGAGCGTACCATTCAGACACTCGAGGACATGCTGAGGGCATGTGCCTTAGACTTCCAGGGCAGTTGGATTGACAGACTACATCTGATCGAGTTTTCATACAACAACAGCTATCACGCTTCGATCAAGATGGCACCTTTTCAAGCGTTGTACGGTAGATCATGTCGTACACCGCTCTGCTGGGATGAGTCGAGTGAGACGGTCATTATAGGACCAGAATATTTAGAACAAGTTAAGGCTGAAGTTCAGCAAATCAGGGAAAACATGAAAGCTGCTCAAGATAGGCAGAAGTCGTATGCTGATGTTCGACGACGAGACCTGGAGTTCGCAGTGGGCGACCAGGTATTTCTGCGAGTTTCACCGATGAAGGGTGTATTCAGGTTTGGGCAGAAGGGCAAATTAAGCCCGAAGTTTGTTGGTCCTTATGAGATTACGGAGCGGGTGGGCCCGGTTGCTTACAGGTTGAATTTACCTGCTGAACTGGGTAAAGTGCATGATGTTTTTCATGTTTCACAGCTAAAGAAATACATGCACCACCCCTCCCATGTGTTAGAACCTGAGAGGTTGACATTAGAACCGAATATGAGATCTGTGGAGACTCCTCAGAGAATCTTGGACAGTAAGACTAGGGACACTCGCCACAAGTCAGTACGACTGGTGAAAGTTCTCTGGTCTAACCAGGATGTCGAAGAGGCAACGTGGGAATTAGAGGATAAGATGAGGGCGAAGTACCCTTCTTTGTTTACTGACTAGATCGTCTGTATAGGGTACGGGGCGTACCCCTTTTTAAGGGGGGTAGAGCTTCCTCGCTTTTAGGTTAGGAAACGAAGTTGTGTCATTTGTTTGGTTGTTTAAGATGTGAATTTGTGTAAGTTGCTACACTTTGGTGTTAAGTTTGAGTTATGTATAATACTTATGTATTGTATTTGAGATTGAACTTCGAGTCTTGAGATGTGTGAATGTGAATATAAGATGTGATGTTAAGATTAATGTGAATATAAGATGTGGTGTTAAGATTAAGGGAATTGAGTACCGTGAATGGTTAAGCAAATATGTGAACTTTGGGGACAAAGTTCTTTTAAGGGGGGTAGATAGAAATACCCCAAACTTGGATATGGTGTTTGAGTGATAAACTAAGATATAAGGAGGCAAAATAATGCCTTAGAAACATTAAGAAACCATTTTAACCAAAGAAAACATAAGGAAACACCAAAAGAGCAGTTTAAGCAAAAACGTGCTCTAAGCTTGGAGAGACTTGGGTGAGTACCCAAATATTGTTCTAAGACCTTATTAATATCCTAATGGTCATTTTAAATCAATTACCAAAGAAAACCAAGCTTGAAAACAAGTTAAAACACAAAATGTGCTTTAAGGAGTCTTAAAGCACATTTTTGAAAAATTGTCTTGTAAATGGGTTTTGAGTGGCTAAATGTCCATCATTACTCTTTAATTAACATGTGTAATAATTAGTATCACATTAGGAAGTCTAAATCAATGGGAAATCAAAAATTTCACAACAATGTGCCTTGTTTTGTGAATAGTAATTTAATTAAGCTAGTTTATAACATAAGTCAATATAAGTGAGATATTTGGTCAACAAAGACTTAAGTACCCCTTGTTACTTAATGGGGGCCGGTTTTTACAAGGTGAGTCACCACCTTTATTAGTTATTAAGTAAACAAATAATTATAAAGCAAAACTACTATTTACTTTACAAGATAAATATCTTACCTTTAATCATCTCTCTCCTCATCTCTTCATTCTCTCTTGTTCCCACGGTTTTGAGTTGCTCTCTCCCTTCTCCATTGACGTGAAGAACAACCCCATGCTAGCTCCACCTTCCTTTGTACACTACTTACTCATTTTAGCTCCAAAACCAAAACAAATTACATATTCTTCTTAGTTAGCTCAAGCTCTCTCTTTCTATCTTTTCAAAACTTCAAGAGCTCCATTTTGGTGCCAAGCCAAACCACCATTAGAGGAGGAAACTCAAGCTTGGAGACTCCATTGGCTTCTCCATTCTCTTAAGGTAAAGAAAGTGTAAGAAAATCTAGGTTTCCATCATTTTTTCTTCATAACCGAAAATACATGCTCATGAGGCTTCATTTTAATGCCTTGTTCTAGCTTGTTTTCTACTCTCCAAAGGATAGAGGAGGTCCTTCTTGCTTCATATCCAAGCTTGTCTTGAGAAATCAAGGTAAAACAATCACCTTAATACCTTAAAGCACATTTTTAACCTAGGGTTTGCTCCTTAGGGTTAATGTATTATCTAGCACTCATTGGAGTCATTGGATATTGGTTAGAACATTGGCAAGGAGAGTTTAAGTGGTGACCGAGATTGAGCAAGGAAAAACCTAAGGAAGAAAGTTTGTAAAGCTTGAAAAAGAACAAGGTAAATTACTTACCTTAAGGTGTTTTATTGTTTAAGGGAATGGGATTTAGATATGTGATGAGTTAGTGTAAGGTTTACATTAGAAAAGGGCTATATACAACCTAGGAGAAACAATGACTATACTTGTGAACTTGTGACTAAGGAGCAAATGAGAAAAGAGATAGTCAAACAATGTTGAGATGAATTACAAGAAGCATTTTATTTCAATGGGAGCCTTGTTGTGTGTATTTACAGGTTAAAGGCAAATATATGTGGAAATTCAGTGGTTAAGATTATTGTCATTTAAGGGCCTAAGTGCCAAGCATTTTAAGTTTATACACTATATGATGATGTGGTGTAGTTTTGGTGTAAATTGTGTGTTAAGGTGTTGTGATGAGAATTCGAGTGATCTTGGTTGTTTGATGGTGAAAAACCAAGTGTTTGGATGTAACTATATTCTAGAGAACCCATGGCAAAATTTAGAAGAGAACCTAAGTGTTTAAGATGTTCTAAGGAGATTGCATGACTAAGGAAGTCCTAGGAAGTTTTGGAGGTTGTCTTGATGGAAAGGGTGAGTTTAAGGTGTATAATGAGTTGGAATGACCTAGACATGATCATGGATGATTTAGGAACCAAATGAATGTACTAGTGTATTTAGGACTTAGGCAAACATTGGTAAACTAGTAGAAAAGAAATAATTGTTGGATGATGGTGTCATAAATTGGTGTAGGAACTTTAGGTAGTTGCATAAAGGAATTTTAGGTGGAGTGTAACACCCCAACCCGAAATCCAATAACCTGAACGATGATGGCTCCCAAAGATAACTAGAAATGCAGCGGAAAATATATACATAACAACGGGTGGTGCTACAATGCCGCTAGTCACCCATGTGACTAACAAGGCTAACCCAAAATAACTTACAAATGCTACGGTCTGAGCGCTGAATACAAACCTCTTAAAACAACAAAAGATAATAATTAAATACAGTACTGTAAGATGACACTGGTGGTAATAAACCCCTGTCTTAATTCTACCCCGCCTACACTCGGTCGGGTAATCTCTTCATTCTTCAGGTACCTGGAATTATTTAGCCATGAAACGGCTCAGCAAAATAATTTGCCGGTATGAAATCGTGCAGCCCACAAGCTACTGGGCCACACCAACTAATTGTCGAATACATGCAGTTCATTTATAAAGCTGTAAATAAGCATAGCATGATAATATCAAGTATCCACACAAGGACAATAATGTCACAAAGAACAAGACTTCAGAAGGTCAAGTTAGCTGAACTGAATTCCTTACTGATAGTCGGTCCACACAATGGGACTGACAGGTATAACTGAATAACTCAAATAGTGAAGGTATAGTGACCTCGTTATAGAGAAAGGTTGGGTATAAAAACCCCAGGAGATAACGTAGTTAAACCCTGAACTGAGTGGCGTGGGAAATAAGAACCCACTAGAGGAATAAAGTCTTCCTCGAACTGAAGGGCATTTGAATCCCGGGAGGAATAGAGTCTTCCTCCCAACTGAATGTTCCGTCGCGACGTAGTAGGAGACGACCTGAGACAGGTACAACTCCTGTAGCATGCATGGCCAGATCCAACTGGGCTCCTCGTTCTCGAAGTATAGAATTGTTAAGTGTCATATAAAGACGTTAAACAAGAACACAATGTGTATTGTCAATTATCACGTTTAGGATAATGACGTTTGTTATAAACTGAAGTTAGTGAGAGACTTGAGTACAAGTCCTCGGTATACTGAAACGCAGGTATTAAATCCACTGGTACAGTAGTGGTTGTATGCGTGGGACATACACGTTGTAGTCAGCAACATTCACGCACATAAAATAATACAACAGTGCACAAAAGTAAAACAACAGTTTACATTAATTATCTTGGTTGTTATTTCAAACAACAGATAGCACACAAGCCGGTGTAATCCGGTAGAAAGCAGACTGCAAGAATTCCATACCGTTCACCGTAGACTGTACTTGATTAGTTCCCGGTCAACGTCTGGTCAAACAATGTCCTAGAAATAGGATTATTCTGAGAGTGTTAATTTATGTAACTCTCGTATAATAATTTTATTGTTTCATGAAACGATCTCATATTCGTTATTTCATGTGAGGTTTGTTCCTTTATATTAAGGTAGTCCTTTTAACCTCTTTCCCTTATAATTAATTAAGGTACTTATATATCTCCAAAACATGTAGTCCTAATTTATAAGACTTATATTGTGTGGTAATTTCTTTTAATTACCTTATGATTGGATGTATAACTTATTTGTCATTCCTTGTGGTTTATTTCTAAATCTTTTAATGTATAAATATATATATACATATTTATTCATGCACTATATTTGTTATTTATTTTTAATTGTCAAGGTGACATAACAACTTTATAATTCCTTAACCACATTTATATGTCACACACATGGACATTATATCCTTGCGATTCTTTGTTATTCTCCTCTTAACCATAAATAATATTTACTGGTTACAATTAAATTCCTTATAACTATATAACCATAGTTTTAATCTCTTAATCACTCATTCTCATTTCCTTTTGATTTACTTGAAAATCTAAAATATATATATTTCACCCACATGTATTATTTATGTTATTTATATATAATTGTCTAAAAGACATAACCTCTTAATAAATCTCAATTTATATTTACATGTCATACATGGACATGTTATTCCCATATCTTTTATTAATTTCAAACTAACCCCAAATAATATTATTTCTTTTACAAGTAAAATACTTGTGCTTGTATATCATATAGTTTGATTTCATAAATCCTTAAATCAAAATTTTCTTTTCTAAATATCTTAAATATCCATATAGGACCTACAATTATTTTTAATCTCATAATTACAACATACTTTCCGGTTATATATTATAACCTCATTTATTTCTTAACTTTACATTAAACTCCAAAATACATTATAATGCATAGTTTTATTTCCTTAAATAATTAATTCACCAAACCACCACTATAATTTAGTAATTATTATTTGAACACTTTAACTTTTATAAATAACAAACTAGCCTCATTAATTTTCGGCTTTGCTTTAGAATTTCTTATAATTGCATTTTAACCCCAAAACTTTACATGATTTATATAATCACTTAAATACTATAGTTTTAATATTTAATTTCCTTAATAACCAAGTGGACACTTATTTCCATAAATTGTGAATTCGCCCATAAAATCTTGTTTTATATTTAAACTCTTATAAATTACATAATAGCCCAAAACTTTATAAAATGCTATTTTAACACTTGTTTAAATTATCTAAAATTTATAAACTTAATTCCTAACCTTATATTATATTATAATTATACCAAACCAACCTTTAACTCTCGGTTTTCACATTAAACTCACCAAACTTTGTAAAAATTACATTTAAGCCACATAACTTAATTAATTAGCCATTTAAGCACTAATAAATATTTTTAACTCACCAAACTTTATAGTATAAGTTTATATACATAAGTAGCTCATTAAAATCTATTTAACACTTAGACAATTCGGCCATAATTTAATAGTGACCATATAGTATAAAAAGTGGATTTATATGTCATAATAAATGTACATAAATTCATATGAGTCATATAACTCATGTAAAAATTATTGTAATGTCTTATATTGATTCTTAGCTCATTAAAATCTATTCTTAACCTTTGAATTCGGCCATGATAATTATCACCTTATAATTGCTAAAACTTGATTTAAACCTTATAATAAATACATATATTGTATATAAGCCATATAACATTTCCAAAAATTAAGCTAATGACTTAGAATGATTATAAACACAAAATAGAGCAAATAATCCTTAAATATTTCGGTTTGAATATATGTGTATCCTAATTAATTTTTGTGACACATATTTATACCTTAAGGTAATAATTTACCTTATATGTTATAAATTATTTTATTGACATTATGTCCATATATTTTCGGCCTTATTATTCTAGAGGTTAGGTATAATTTTTATACCAAAATTTGAAGCTTAATTCAAGCTTAAACTTAATAACCTTAATTAAACAAACTTACCCTTAAATCAAGACAATCTTTGTACTTGATTTCTCCTTGAATTCCAAGCTCTCCAAATGCTATTTTGATGAAGGTATTTTTGGCCTCCTTATACACATGTTGGAGATCTATTTGTTAGACTTCTAACAAGGATTTATAAATAATATTTGGAGTTGTTTTATAAGAGTTTACCTTAGGAATTTTTCAAGGAATTTTTGGTAGACCTTGAGAGGATTGTAGATCTAGATTTCCTTCATGAAATGATGAAGAGAATACAGTTTTATAAGCTCAAGAATTCGTCACTAATTATAGACACCACATGGAGGAAGATAAGGATCACCTCATCTTACCGAATTTTCCAGATTGCGCACTCTCGTTGTTTTTGTCACCCAGAACTGAAATGACCATGAAAATTAATGATCCTTATATGTCTGGAAAGCTGATTCAAAGAGGAACAACTTTGATGTTGAGAAGTTTTTGAGATAACTTACTGAAAATTCATAATATCTCCCGAGCTGAGACCTATTGAACAGATTTCTGCTGTGAACCACTTCGCCTTCTTTTGTTCACCCAGAACTGAATACACCATGAAAATTTATGTTCTTTATATGTATGGAAAGCTAATTCGAAGAGGAACAAGTTTGATGTTGGGAAGATTTCGAGATCACTTACTGAAAATTACAGAATCTCTCCTGAAGTCAGACCTCTTGAACAGATCTGCTACTTGACTCTTGTTTTGTAGAATTAGCTAGGAATTTTGACATAGAATGGAGTTAGAACTTAAACCTCCATTGTTGGAGCTTTAAGCTCTAAGGAATTAGCTAACAATGGAAGAAGAAAAAGAGAGAAAATGAGCTTACCAATTCGTTCATGGCAAGGAGGAATGAGACTCTCACGTAAGTCTTAAGGTAAGGCATGTAAGAATTTCTTTTTGACATTAAAATTGTCTTGTTTCTTTTTCCTTGTTTATTCCACATTATTGGCTCAATTAATTCTCTTAGTTGACAGCATGATTTCGGCCACATGCTAGAGAATAAAGGATTTTTTTTTTTGATGATTGAAAACTAGAAGACAATACAAGCTAGGTAGGTGTGTTTTCTTTTTATTTCCTTAAGTAGAATAGCATGTCAACTTGGTCTTGTTTTCTCCTTGTCTTCTCACGTAATATATATGTAGATAGCATCTGATTTTTTTGATGATTTAAAACATTAGAACATGGCTATGTTGGTAGGCTTTTTAATTGAATTTATATAAGGCAAATAAGCCTTCTTTTGCTTGTTGAATTCGGACACATGAAATGCTCCAAGACAAGGAGATTTTGTTGTATTAGGCAATGAATCATGCTAGTTATGTAGGGTATTATTTTTACTAAATAATGAAGCAAATATTCCCCTCCTTTACAGCTTGAAAATCGGTGGTCATACATGCCATGACATGGCTTGTTTGTTTGTATACTTGCAAGTTGCATAAAGTAGATGCAAGTTGTCATTTTATGTATTATTTCATTACTTTTGCCAAAGCTAACATTCTCCTTGTTTTTTCCTTGCAGGTCATACGTAGGAGGAGGCTCCCATTTGACAGATTTAATTGCCATATTAGTATACAACACATGCTAGATGAGTCACCATTCCATAAGGCAATTTACAAACTCAAAACTAGCTAGAAAACCCCCTAAAAAAAACGCATGCAATGGAGTCCAAACGTGACTGATTTTTAATTTGGTTTTTGTTGCATATATTGTACTAAGACCATACTAATATGTGTAATAGGTTCCAGCATTTAATTGGTACATTTTTATTATGATAAAAGATGAAACTTTAAGGTAAAAATGGTGATTTCTAGTATTTTTTTGATGATAAAATCGCCCCTATTTGTACAATGAATTTAGTACTGCCATCAATTGATTTAGATGGTCATTTTATCCACTTTTAAGTTTATAAACTCGTGGCTCCTCAAAAAGTTTAAGGCAATTGCGTTAAACGCATTTTCGTGACACCCGAAGGTGCGTTTTTGTGCTCTAAGGATTTTTCTGAAAATTAATTAGTCGCTATGACTTCCAAGTGTTTATTGACATTGTTTATAGTCAATAATAATATTAAGGTGTTACATTGAGTTATTTGGGGCTATATCAACCCGTGACACAATTTACGGGCCATCGGGACACTCCCGGGCCAAAAAGGAGCGCTAAGAAATCCTCCTGTTGTTTTTGCTGAATTTTGAGAAACCACTTCATGGGTTCTCTTTAGAATAATTAATAATGATGTTAGGAGCTCTAGGAATTAATTTTATAGGAGTTCGTGCCACCTCGGCACTCCTCCGGACTTTTCGTGCTTTAAGGAGCGGGCGTAAGTACTCCCGAGCGTTTTGCGTATTTGACTGAATATAGCCTAAGGAATATATTTATATATTCATATAATGAGTGTATGACCATTTGGTTTAAGTTTTAGAGGGTCATACAAGGTCATGTTTGACCATATGCTTCTAAGGCGTTTTAGCGTTTATGGAGAAACGACTATTTTTACGTAACGTTCTCATGCATGGGTTTGCATGCGTACGTGAAATGATTTATATTTGAATTATTTTCCATTAAATAATGGTTTAATAATATTAATTAGATTTGGGGTATTTCAGTTTGGTTGTGAAGGTTTTTTGAAACATTTGGGAGTCATCAAAAGTGCAAAGAAGCCAGTACTCCTTCTAAGTGATAGTATGGCTGCACTAGCTTATGTGAAAGATCCCAAGTATCATGGAAAGACCAAACACATCCAAATTAGATATCACTATGTGAAAGATGTCTATGAGAAAGGAAAGATTTCCTTACAGCATGTATCCACTAATGATATGGTAGCTGATCCGTTAACAAAGCCTATTGCTGTTAAACCCTTCCAAGATCATGTTAGATCTTTAGGACTTAGAAAGGGTTTTTAGAATGTTAATTTGTTTGGACATTTCTAATAATAATGATTATTCTCTTCGACATTTTGTTTGTCAAATTATCATGTTGTGTGTTGATGTCAATGAACTATAAGGCATACTTTCTCACACAAGTAGCCAGCTTCATTGGATATATGTTATCATGAAGTAATGCTAATTTGTCTAAGTGACTCAAAGTTAGTAGGGACTTTGTAGTCTATATTAAAAGGGTTATTGGTTAATCCACATGGGATATTTAATAAGGTTCCTGTACCCATGTAAGTTCATTTTTAGCCGAGTAGGAGGTGTCTATGTGAACCTTTTAGACTCGTATGGATGGGAGTTGACATCTTCTATGTAAGAGAACTCCCCACAACGTACTTTCATACGGTACGTGCTAGCGACCTTATTGAAGCGTATGGATTGATCCTTTCTCCTTCGCTGTGTGAGTCAATATTTTTATTTGCGTCTTTTGACCTTTTGACTTGGGTTGTAATAGTGGTAATGATGCTGCTACTTTGGAAGGATTACCAAGATTCCATGACTTTTACGGTTTTAGTGTAACCTTTGGGAAAGCGATTATTACCATTAGGATACGATGTCAAGTAAAAGGAAAAGTTTGCAAGAGTAGTTCAGACTGAAGTGGCAATTGTTTGCGCCAGTAACTTTAGTAGTTATAGTGATTTGTCACAGTATCCAGCTCATCCATATGTTGAAGGATCTGGGTTGAGTTTGGATTAGTCGAACATAAATTGGACTTGAGGTGCTGACAATTTTTTTTGGATGCTTCATTCTGGCCTGAGAGGTTTGGTTTGGAGTTATCCACATTGCAGGTGTGTTGCCAGGTCGCACGGCCTATTTCCTGTATGAAACACGAAAGCTCTCGAGTATTGACCTTGGTTGAGTGAGAGATGTTGGTTATATTTATTTAAGTAATAAATAAAAGATAATATTTATTTGTTAAATATTAGTTCAACCAATGTCAAATAATATTGATAAGAATATTGTTATTCTTATCTCCTTCTGTTATTATTATGGTAGAGATTCTGGAATTAGTTTCCGGTAATAGACAAAAAAAATACAGAAACCTAGTTCCCATAGAATACACAGAGAGAGTAGTGTTGGGTTTTAGGTCGTGGATAGTGTGGGGAGTGCTGCTGTGGTCTCCTCCACCTAGTAGACGCGAAGGACGCGAAGGATTCAACAGTTGCTGTAAAAGGAAGACGATCCGGTTGACAACGAGCAAAAGAACAATCCTATTAATTCCGCTGCGCTCAAGAGGTAGGTACCCTAATATCTATTATTTCTAACACAAAGAATGTAGAGAGCTAGAGTTGTATGCTCTTTCTTCTCCAGTTGGGTTACAGAAATTTCCATTGTGATGAGAATGAAGAGAGCTAGAGATGTACGCAGTGTATGTCACCAAGGTTGCCAAATGCACTAGAGTGAAGAGAATGAGGAGGTGCAAAAGCTGTATGTTTCTTGTTTGTCAATCGTGAGTGAAGACAGTGATGGAGGGTAATGGCTGATTTTCTGGTTCGCCACCAGGGTGTGCAAACTTACTAGTGTTGAAGAGAAATGAACAGAGGGGGGCATATTGTTCCTTTTTCTCCAGTTTAGTTACAAAATTACCGTCTGTGAAAAATGACAGAGGCTGGGAGTATGTATATCCCTTGTTTGCTAGTTGGGATGCAGATTACCGTGTTGAAGATAATGAAGAAAGCAAGGCGCATGTACGTTCCTTGTCGCCAGTTAGGTTGCAATAACACCGTGAATGTTGAGAATGAAGGAGGTGTAGAGTAACATATTCTTGGATGAAGGAGGTGTGGTGATGTATGCTCTCTGGGATTTTTGTATTCGACAGGGAAATCGTAGGTGTGAGATGCAGAAGGATGAGCACCAGCTGTAAAATGAAGAGCGAATTAGAGCGTTGGTTTTCAATTGTATAGAAGCACTTTTTTTGGTGAAATGAGACCATCGAGCATGGAGGGGGCTACCGTGATCCTTTTTCCTATAGGGTTTGTTGTTGCTTTTATAAGTAGAGGGATTAGGTTTTGTTTTACTCTCACTTGAAATCTTGGGTGGACTATGATGGCAGCTGGAAAATGAATCGCTAAAAAAATGGGGGGGGGGGGGGGGGTGAGACAAGGCTCGAACGCACACCCCCAGAATAGAGTAGTAAGATCACCAACTAGGCTCGTAAGTTATTCAATCTTAGCAATGAAAATGAATTAAAATTGGCTTCAGATTAGAACCTAGAAGACAATAAAAAAAAAGGCTCTAGGAATACTTGTAACTCCGGGTTTAAACTCACAATGTACAATATTCTTTATACTCACGCTAACCAGCTACGCTAACAATAAAACTTGATATAGGAATGCGAGAAGTAATACTAAGACCTTAAATTGAACCAAATGAATTCCCTTAAAAACGCCAGCGTTTTAACAAAAATATATAATGAGATGAAAGGGTTTTATCTATAAAATGAATGGTTTTCTTCTCGATGGAATAGTAGGATAGATATGATGAAAAAAAAACGTAATTACAATTATAACAATAATGAAGTACCGCTGATAACAATGATACGTGCATAAAATAATGAAATAGTACTAACAAAATGGAGGTTAATATATAAACAAACACATAAAAAATAGAAGTTTGACTTACATATGTACGACTAGTATGTAAATAAGATAAAAAGAGAAATAACATGAGATGAGAGGAAGATAATTGAATTAGCGACAAAACAAAACAAAATATTAATATGAATAATAACAGTGAAAAGATACATAAAATGATGACATAATTCTAAAAATGATAATGACAATAAAAATAGAACAAATAAAAGTACAAGTAAAAGTTTTAAATGAATTATATGAGATAAAATAAACAAGTAATAAAATAGCATGAACCGAGATAAAATGAATAGGCAAGAACCAGCGAATAAAATAGTGCTGACTAACATAAAATAAACTGAGAACAAGATGATAAAATAAGTAAGTAATGAAAAGGGACGGTTTTGAAAACGGATGCCTTGAAAATGACAGTTTCACTTCGGTATGCGCATGCAAAAGTTTTTGTAAATAAGACGACTACCCTCTTATTTATTAGTTGTCTGAATTTTGATTATTGGGGTGAGAATTTTTGGTGTCTACAGATGGCTCCCCTTGATTCAATTCTACAATAGAAGGCTTGCAGAATTGGATCATGGTTGATGGGGCTCCAAAAATTCTCACTGCAGCTTATGAAATGTAACTAAAACCGCAAAGGGATAGGGGTGCGTGACCAGCCTATGATGTGAAGATCAAATGCAATAATGTTTTCAACGAGTTTAGAATGCAAAATTTTAAAGGGTGAGGGCTTATGACAAGCCTTGAAAGCAACTGTTGGATGTGTTAAAAGGAATTAAGAATTTGAACAATTGTTTGGTTTGGTGCATGAGGGCTTATGATGAGCCTCAGTTGGATCTCTTGACATCCAATTCTAGGACTTATAACGAGCCTAAAATGGAAAGTCAGTACCATATTAGTAGTGTAATAGCTGCCTAGTAAAGAAAAAATGTGACCGCACTTGTAGTGCAATAGCTGCCTAGTAGGTGTAAAACAAAAATGTGAGCGCACTAGCATAATAGCTGCCTAGCGAGTGTAAAACGAAAGTGCGACCACACTAGTAGCGCAATAGCTGCCTAGCGGCTGTAAAACGAAAGTGCGACCGCACTAGTAGCGCAATAGCTGCCTAACGGGTGTAAAACAAAAGTGACCACACAACTAGCGCAATAGCTGCCTAGCGGGTGAAAACGAAAGTGCGACCGCACTAGCAGCGTAATAGCTGCCTAGCGGGTGTTAACGAAAGTGCGACCGCACTAGTAGCACAATAGCTGCCTAGTGGGTGTAAAACAAAAGTGCGCCGCACTAGTAACGCAATAGCTGTTTAATGGGTGTAAAATGAAAGTGCGACCGCACTAGTAGCGTAATAGCTACTTAGCGGGTGTAAAACGAAAGTGTGACGCACTATTAGCGCAATAGTTTCATGGTGGGTGTAAAACAAAAGTGCGACCGCACTAGTAACAATAGCTGCCTGCGGGTGTAAAACGTAAGTGCAAGCGCACTAGTAGCCCAATAGCAGTCTAGCGGGTGTAAAATGAAAGTGCGACCGCATTAGTAGCACAATAGCTTCCTAGTGGTGTAAAACGAAAGTGCCACCGCATTAGTAGCGCAATAGCTGCCTAACGGGTGTTACACAAAAGTGCGACCGCACTAGTATCGCAATAGCTGCCTAGTGGGTGTTACACAAAAATGAGACCGCACTAGTAGCGCAATGCAGCCTAGGGTGTAAAACAAAAAAGCGACCACACTAGTGGTGCAATAGCTGCTTAGGGGGGTAAAACGAAAGTGTGACCGTACGTAGTGCAATAGCTTGCTAGTGGGTTGAAAATGAAAATGCGACCGCACTAGTAGCAATAGTGCTAGCGGGTGTAAAATAAAATGCGACCGCACTAGTAGCGCAATAGTTACCTAGCGGGTTGTGAAGATGACAATTTTACACTAGTAGCGCAATAGCTACCTTGTGAAGCAAAAAAGGCGGGACCACACTAGTAGCGCAATAGCTGCCTAGCGGGTTATGAAGTGGACGATCTTGCACTAGTAGCGCAATAGCTGCCTAGCGGGTTATGTATTGGACGATCTTACACTAGTAGCGCAATAGCTGCCTATTGAAGGAAAAAGGCGGGACCGCACCAGTAGCGTAATAGCTAACTAGCAGGTTATGAAGTGGACGATCTTGCACTAGTAGCGCAATATGCCTAGTGATGGAAAAAGGTGGGACCACACTAGTAGCGCAATAGCTGACTAGCGAGTTATGAAAATGCATTAGATTGTGGAAGAACTTTGAGGGTATATACAAATGATATGCGACTGAGATGGTTAAAAAATAAATGCACTGATTGGATCAAGACTCCCTGTTTATGGAAGAAGTTTTTATGAGTTGATGGCTCCAGATTCACTTCTAAGCTTCGGGATGCTCTGGTACGGACTAATGGCTCCGATATGCTAATGGCTTCAGTATGTACTGATAACTTTGGTATGTACTGATGGCCGGTGTGACCAAATGGTCTCGGGGTGGTTGGTGGGTTTGAAATGGTTGGCGTGTCTGATATGGCTGATGATTCTTGTGGCTGTTGGTGGGATTTGATTTGCTTTGAGAATTTGATGGTGGTTTGATGGCTTCGAAGATGGCTTTATTGTTTGATGGGGTTTTCTTTCTTTGAACTTTGTAGTGGTTGAATGGATAAACAATGGGTGAATGGCCAAACATAATTGGATGCCTCCGGTGTGGTTCTAACCATGGCTCTAGGATGGTTTTGACATGATTCCAGGATGCTTCGGGGTGACCTTGTGCCGATTGAGCATGACGATGCGTTGGTTGGTTAACTTCAATGTCACCGGGGCAAAAGGGAAGTTTTCACCTTTGATGTGGTCGCACCCTGAACGGGCTGCCTACGTACTCAATTCCGTATTGAGATCAGACTAAACATAGTTCGATACTCCGTAGGCAAGGCCCTGGTGACAAAATAGCTGATATGGATTTGAGGTGGCTCCCGTATTATTCTTGGACTGTTGGGATGACCGCTATGTAGTTCCAAGGATGGTTTCAAAGTCATATGATGGCTCTCATGGCTCCAGCTTGGCTTTAGGAGCGGTGTTGATGAGACTCGAGTATGACACTGGATGGATTTGGGAGGATGTTCGTATGGCTCCGGATGGCTCCAGTTTTGATTACTTTGATCGGAAGTTATGCTTCAACAATTGCAACTGAAGTCGACTTTCAGTGAGACTAGGCGGAGTTCTTACCGGTGGGATGCTGATGATGAAATGAGGATGCATCCAAACACTAAATGCTAGATGAGATGCAAGATTCAACTACAACTAAAGTCGACTTTCAGCGAGACTATGGTTTCTCTATCAATATGAGTGTTATACCCAAAATTTTAACCCCCCGATCGGCGCATTCCGGGGCATTAGGGATAGCTTAGTCATCTTTAGGGGTATTTTCGTAAATTTTTAAGGCTCCTGAGCCCTACGAGCTTTCTCTCTCCTCCAAAAGTGGCTCAAATCAATTTGGAATGTTTGAAATTTTAACCCATGATAAAGGATGACATTTTAAGCATAATGTCGTTGGAATTTGATTTTTCGAATTCCCAATAATTTTCTAGCAATTTCTGATTGAATATGACTAGAAATTCAATTTAAAAATATTCTAATATTTAAAAAATTTTATTCCACCTCAGAAAAATCATAATTGTCATCCTTGACATGTGGCTAAGATTTCATAGTAAAATTCTATTGGGAAGTCAATTAATTAAAATCCTGAAGAATCTCATTTTCACTAGATTTTCTTTATCTTAAGGAAGTCTATATAAAGGGATAAATCTTTTGCTCAAATCAAAATCTCATAAGCTTTAGAACCCTAAGAAGATAGAAAACACAGCCTCTCTTCAGCCTCTCACGTTTTGCACTTCCAAATACCAAAACAATACCAAAATTATCCTCAAATCCACACTTTCACACAATTCAACTCCCAAGTTTTCTAATCATCAAACATCGGCTAAATCACCACCAAAACATGAGGAATACCATCAACAATCAATAGTCAGAAGCTGGGTTTGAAATCAATCCAGAACCAAGGTCAATGGAGCAACGAAAGAATCCCGATGTGAAGAATCTCGTTGTTCCAGGAGCCAAAACAGGTTATAATTACACTTTTCTGAAACCTTACGACTTTCTTAGTCTTCTTTCAAATTTTGGGTTCAAACTAACCCTTTTCAGCTTCTGTATTGCTAATTTCTCTTGTTTCTGCCTTGTTACTTGTTTGTTAAGTTTCATGCATAATTCGACTTCAAACTGAAGTCTTTCAATTACTAACGTCTTGTATACCTTTCAGGCTACACGTACATAAATTGTGAGCTAAAAACATCGTCGGGAACCATCAAAAATCCACTGTCCGTGGGCGGTCCGTGACCTTGGACGCATGGCCTTGCTCTTTCTTTAAAAGGACCATCCAAAAATGACCTAGGGTAGAGGATAACATTCCTAAAGTAAGAAAAGGCAGCCGTCAAGCTTCTCCCCATGTTTTTACACTTCCAAGCCTCAAATCAATACCGAAACCTTGCTGAAATCACCCTGAAACCACTGAAAACGCAATTTTTCTTTCCCCATCAAACTTCCAAACACAAAACCACCTGAAATACAGAAGCAAAAATGTCCGGAATTCTACGTTTTGATTTTTGGAATCTCTCCCTACAATCTTCTGTCAGAATCAGTGGCTGTTTCTCTACGTTGATTGCGTGGTGGGTGTGGCTGTTTCGACTTCTGTTTCACGACCTCTCTACGTTTGATTGAGGTAAGTGATGCATGAATTTGGTGGGGGTGTTCAGCTATGAGGAGTTTCAGATTTAGAGAATTCAGAATTGTTCAATTGATTACGTTTTGATGACTATTTGCTAACTGATTTTGTGTTTTATTTGATCCGTTAAAACCCTCATAGATCTGGTTTTACAATCTTGGTTTAGTATTACAATCTGGATGAATTTTGTGGTTATGTTTGATGTTTCGCTGTGGTGATTTTTGGATTCACTGCTGGAGAAAAAAGAATAAACAACGTTTTTATTTGTCTTTTGGAACGTTTTATAAATGTTTTTTATGCCATCGACGCAAATGGTCGAACCTCTTAAAGAACGTTATTAGCGTTTTTTATACATTAATTTAAAAGAACGCATATTGCTAAAGCATTTTTTTAGGTGTGTAAGGTGGTGGGAATCTACGAGGCATAAAGAACGCTTTCATCTTGGAGCGTTCTTTATGTTGACTATAAAAAACCCTTGTTTAATTTAAGCGTTCTTTATGAAGCTTTATAAAAAACGCTTATATTGGTAAGCGTTCTTTATGACATTTGGGGTGAGACTATAAGAAACGCTTATACATATAAGCGTTTCTTATATGGTCCTTTTTTTAATATTTTTTTTTTATACAATTTATATTACCATACGCACAACACAAAATTGTCATTCACAACCTGTTGGCATTATATATACAAGATCAACCAAACTGGTGAATTTTAATTAATTAAGATCAGCAGCAGTACTTTGTGTGCATTAATATTATACCAGCGCACATAGGCTTAAGTGTAGTATCGTCAACTACAACATTTGTAAAGCTAGTTAACCAAACTACTAAAAATGGTTCAAGTTCGATTATAACATGTACAATACAACCATTTGAAAAAGAAAAGATAGATGACTCATGACTTTTGATCAATTTAGTGCTTTCAACACATGTATGCGCGCTCCTTGACAAACATGAGATCAGCTTGTCATAAGTATTGAGAAGAAATCAACAAGCTACACGTGAGAATTATAAAAGCAATTAAGTACACCATTTAAACTTATCCAAACATGAGCAAATAGTTAAAATCACCAATTCAAACACAAAAGTACTATATTACGTACCTGAGAAGAAATTTCCAATTCGCTAGACAGTTGTTACCTCTGTTGAAGATGAAAGTACGACGATCATGATGATTCTTTTACTGATACAAAGAGATAGAGGCAGATACAGATAAAAAGGATGAATGAGAATCAAAAACAGAGAGGTTGAAGAAATTGGCAAAAAGTTAAGTGATGCTGCCACGAAGTAGAGTCTAGTGGAGATTAACGAATTACTGGCCCACTTCATGACCTTGAATGAAGAAAACGGTTTTCTAGAATAGTTGTATGAGGAGGAGAAGAGGAAACTTAGTCGACTATATGGTGTCATGGGGACTATATGAAGATAAAGTGGTACCAGATCGCCGGTTGATGAGTTTCATGACTTATGGATGGAAACGGAGGTGGAGAAGCTGGGCACTTCTCCATGTTCAGTTTCGATTGGATTCGCATCTTCTTTCAGTTTTGAACATCAATAGGTCTGAGAATCTTCAAACACTTGGACATGAATGTCTGTAGATTGCATGCAGTCAATGGAATACTAGCCACACACTGTTGATGTGGGGTGCATCATACCTTTTAAAAAAACTAGATGAAGATCTCTTGGCAATTTAAAAGAATGAGAGATTCCCCCTAAGTAGGATTCCCCTGAGTGGCATGTAGCATCTTTAACAAATGATAGCAATAAGTGACAGCTTTTATGCACAAAAATGACAGCTTTATATAATACTGTAACCTTAGTAAAAACTTCTACTATGGTTAGTATAACATAAAAGCTGTCACTATTGTGCATAAAAGCTGTCACTTATTGCTATTAAGAAACATATGATAGCAATAAGTGACAGCTTCTATGCACAATAAGTGACAACTTTTATGTTATACTATAACCAATAGCAGAACATATATAGTACTATGGTTATAGTATAACATAAAAGCTGTCACTTATTGTGCATAGAAGTTGTCACTTATTGCTATCATTTGTTTCTTGATAGCAATAAGTGACAACTTTTATGCACAATAAATGACAGTTTTTCTACTAAGGTTATAGTATAACATAAAAGCTGTCATTTATTGTGCATAAAAGCTGTCACTTATGCTATCATTTGTTAAAGACGCTTAACAAGCAAAGTCAAGGGGAATCCTACTTAAGCCAGGGGAATCTCTCAATCTTTTTAATTGCTAAGGGACCTTCATCTAGTTTTTTTAAAAGATACAATCCCCAAATCAACAGTGTGTGGCTAGTATTCCAAATGACTGCATGCAATCTACAGACACTCATGTCCTAGTGTTTGAAGATTTCTGAGACCTATCGATGTTCAAAACTGAAAGAAGATGTGAATCCAATTGAAACTGGAGATGGAGAAGTGCCTAGCTTCTCCATCTCAATCTCATCCATAAGACATGAAACATCAACTGGGCGATTTGGTACCACTTTATCTTCATATAGTCCCCCATGCCACCATATAATCGACTAAGTTCCTCTTCTCCTCCTCATATAAACTATTCTTGTAACACCCAAACTCATAAAGCCATACTTATCTCATAAACCTCCATTCACTTATATGAACTTGCAGTGGATTTCTACAATATTTGGTGTACCGTCGTTAGTCACCCACGTGACCAACTAGACATACTAAAATGTCCAAGATCTAGCTACGGTCTGATGGACCCGAATATACCGAACATTAGTACTTACAAGCCTTAACCAATTACATAACAATCTTAAATCTCCTCACATCCTATACAACTTACTAACTCAAATTACCATACGAGAGTACATGCAAACTCGTAGGTCATATTAAACCCGTAATACATCTACCCCATCTTACTCTCAGGACGGTTGCCTTCTGACATTCACCTACAAAATATAAACAGTAGCCCCAGAGGGGGTCAGCACCTTTGCTGGTACGGTCCTCTCATGGCCCCCAAACTAACGTGGCTACGACGACTAATTGTCGATAGCATGGAGGTTGATTAGATGCACACCATAATAGAAAGTGCAATAACAACAAGCCACATATGAACAATCTAAGTTCAAACACAATGAACGACTTAAAAGCGTTCCCTAATTAGTGAGTTAATCATTAACTCCTTAAGATATGTTTCCTCTTAATCTCAGTCCAACCTTATCTTACCTCAATTAATCCTTATCTCAGTCTTAGAATACAAACCATTCTTTAAGTAGAAATGGTTGTAAACTTATCTCAATCTTATCTTTCTTATGTCAATAAGTCAAACCGTCGTTAATAATGAATGGTGTTCTTAATTCATTGTTTATCTGTCGGGTCACGTAACCCTAACCAATGAGTATCAGCTCCATGGTTACATAAACAATATTTGTTAGAATTAGCTGGGCATTTAGGTAGATCCCACCACACCATCTCAGTATGCCTCACTCCTAAAACAAGAAGTCCAAGGAGGTCGAGTCTATATGTAGACTCTAGGCGACGAGTCCGAAGACAAGTCATATTTGGAAGACGGTATCTGATAAGGATACCGACCTCCCCCAATACACATGTCGGGTACCATTCAGAGTCCTTCCTCCCCCAAGTTGTAGTAGAAAGTCTCAAGGTCAATGTTTGTTAGTTAACCTCTTTCGGTTACTAAGAAAACAATATTGGGAGTGTCCTTATTCTCACACAATTCGGTTACTAAACATTAGTTAGTAAGTCCTCAAAGGTAAGTTGTGTTAGTGCATCACATTGAAACAATCATAATATTCCGGTTACATGCTTTATCTTGTTTAGTCGGCACCATGAACAAATAGCACACAAGCCGAGGGACACCTCGTTAGCAAGCAGGTCATAGAAAACCAGACCGTTCACCGTGGTCGTTCGTTGCTTACTCTCCTCCGGAGTCCAATTCTCAAACCCTAAAACATTGATCGAATTGGGTGTTAATTACTTTTAATTAACCTAGCTTACTTAATCACTAATGATTTCCAACTAAATACCACTAAGTCAGTGTAGTTTAAACTTAAACACTTATTTATTTACTTCTCATTTACCTCACACTTGTTCACACCTCCAATGGCCTTAAAACTCACCAAACAACTCTTAACAATCATATAATAAGGACCCAACAAGCCCCCTCCATTTACACCTAAAAATCACATTCTCTTTACAAAATTGCTCGGGTCCAGGACATGGTCCGGCTCTGTAGTCCCGGACCAATGCCTGTATGACTTTCGGCTCTTATTTTGCGATGGTCGGGACTTGGTACTTACCAAGGTCCGGACCAGTTCTGGGGTTTACTTCGGCAGTTTTTAGCGCTGGTCCGGGACTTTATCCATGACAAGTCCCGAGCACACTTT